>JAZGTJ010015369.1:0-13428 GCA_036877575.1 Botia almorhae | reverse complement strand
GTGTGGTTTGAGTAATCTGATAATATAATCTGCCCTTTTTACAACTGTATTTAACGCTGACCACTTATGAGCGGATCAACTGAAACAGATGTTAATACCAGGTGTAAAGAGTGTTCAAAAAGCTGTGTGCTAATCCTGCCCTTCACTGCTGTTCAGATTACTAGGTTTTCAAAGAGTTTTATCCTAATCCACATTCATCCACAGGGTAAAGGAGGAGCCAAGACTTTAATGAATACCATAATGCAGCTGAAGAAGATCTGTAACCATCCCTACATGTTTCAGCACATTGAGGTATTATCATGTGTTTCAGTGCATTGAATTGTGTATTTTTTTAACATCAGGACACACTTTGCTGTATGTCTAATTTATGAGTTAAAATGTACTGTTCTCCAATAAACATATTTATTGTATATACTAGTAAATTTGGCAAGTGTTTATAAAACATTAAAAAATAAACATCATTATAAAACATGTTTATTTGGCACTAATTCTATCACTTTTGCAGAACTGAAAGTGTCTATTTTATTTAGGAATCTTTTGCTGAGCATTTGGGCTATCCAAATGGCATTATCAATGGGTGAGTAGGGATCAAACCAAGCATTATTTAAACTTACCATAAGTGTTCATTTATGTCAAAACTCAAGTCATATATGGAGCACTAAACGCACCACAGGTTTCCTGTGCCGCATGACAGAGAAAGCAGATGTTCACTCTGATAAAGAAGTTGACATTGTAGATGTGTTTTTTCTTGTCCACCTAGCCATGACCTATACCGTGCCTCTGGCAAGTTTGAGTTACTGGATCGGATCTTGCCCAAGCTAAAGGCTACCAATCACAGAGTGCTTCTCTTCTGCCAGATGACCTCCCTCATGACCATCATGGAAGATTATTTTGCCTACCGTAACTTCCTTTACCTGCGTCTGGACGGTCAGTAATCTGTGCATTTCTCTCTTAGATGTTCTAGCCTAACTGTTGTGTATTTTAGAACTTCAATTTCCAATTGGTGGCTCACTTCTGTTTTAATGAGTGTGATCACACAAATAGGCTGCCCTTTCTCTTTCATATATTTGGTTCTTCTAGGAACCACGAAGTCTGAGGACCGAGCGTCTCTTTTGAAGAAATTCAATGATGAAGGCTCACAGTATTTCATCTTCCTGCTGAGTACCAGGGCAGGAGGTCTGGGCCTTAACTTACAGGCTGCAGACACCGTTGTGATCTTTGACAGTGACTGGAACCCCCACCAGGTTTGATTAAAGAAGCAACAGAGTCTGATCACCAGTTTACAGCCTGACAGAGAAGTCATTTTGAGCTCAGACTTGCAAAACATCTTGCAGTATATATGTTAAAGTTCAGAGGAGATATATAGGTAGTTTACAGATAGCATATTCATGGAATTTTATGAACATACAGATGTATAATATTTTAGGTGTCTGGTCGCCTTTTAGGTTTACAGTAATTTTCAGTAATCACCTTTTGGCTTTCGCTGATTCATTTTAAATTGCCCAGATTGTGACAGATACTTTTAAAAAGCGGAATATCCTTTTTAATCTCTTAATAAATAAGGTAATAAAGCTTCATGCATAATATATATAAATAAGCAAAAAATCTTACATGTACAAATCTTACAGTACAGCATGTGTTTGAAATGCACAGTATGTGTTTTTTGTGTTGTTTGTTTGGTGAAAGTTATTTTATGCAGCAAGATCAAATTTAATCTTTTCACACATTGCTAAAAAATTATACTAAGATTATTTAAAGCTGCATCCACCTCCACATTCCTCAGACACAGCAATTTTCAGCCAATATAAAACACCTTTTTTTTCACCACAGATCACAGAAAGTTTTGTGATGATTCTATTTATCAACCTAACTTACTTTAGCTGCAACTGATATGTCACATAACTGTGATTTCAATCACCAGGACTTGCAGGCCCAGGACCGAGCCCATCGCATAGGCCAGCAGAATGAAGTACGTGTGCTGCGCCTGTGTACTGTGAACAGCGTTGAGGAGAAGATTCTAGCGGCGGCCAAGTATAAACTAAATGTAGATCAGAAGGTAATTCAGGCTGGCATGTTTGACCAGAAGTCCTCCAGTCATGAGCGTAGGGCTTTTCTGCAGGCTGTTCTGGAGCATGAGGAACAGAATGAGGTGAGTCATTTGAACAGACACAGATGGCAGTAAAGTTTCACTTCACTTGTGTGAAGTTATTGATAGACTAACTAATTATTTCTAGTGGTGACAGAAAATTCTTGGCCATTGCTAAAAAAGCAGGACACAGTGCCAGCAACAAAGGGCTAGAGCTTGTTTTTCACCGCCAGTATTAATGCTTAAATTCTGTGAATTTATTTTTGTCTTATTTTGTTTTAGCATTTATTTGAGCTTTTAAACTGATAAATTCATGAAATTGACTATGGAACTCTTTTGCTGTGGTGCTTTAAAAGAAAGACGCAACTTCTCTGAAAGCATGCTGCACTTTACTGTGCTCACAGTCATTAAGCAGTAACAGTCACAGCAGTAAATATAAACAATCACTGTCGGATTTCAAATCACCTGTTGTGAGGATTGTTAACGTTATTATGCAAAATTCACAGACGTATTTCTGCTGGTCTTTAGTGAAAGGTCATAGTGAAACAGGAACAGACTGTTTCAAACTAGCCATGAACTAGATGATATTTTAGTCAGGTGATCCTAAATGTTTGACTGGAAGTATGTTTAAAGATTAATGCTTTTGGAATAGGGTGTACGTGTACATGTATGTAATGTGGTTATATGTGTGCAAAGCTACTGATTAAAAACTAAATATAATTTCTAAACAGTGATTAAGAAATGGGCTTTTTCAACTTTTTTTCTTAATTTCTTTTAGGAGTATGTAAAAGCGCTGATTATCATAAGCACATATTTAATCACTGCATAAATAAGTGTCCAGCTTCCAATCAGACACATTTTTAGCCACCACTTACAACTTACCATAACCTAAAAGTAAATAAATAATGAAGAAAAACTGAAAAAACAGCCTAGCAGGGATGTGAAGAACTTCAATATATTGTTTAAAAAACCCCCAGGGTGATATGCCAAGAAACTAGATAACATGCTAGTAGTACAGTTTTGCAAATTCTAGCCAAAGTGTGACTGCTTTGAAGATGCTGAATATAACTAGATTTGATTTATTTTGGATTTCAAAACTAACTTCTAAGTAGTTTTAAGAACAATTTTGAAGAAACATCTGAATAATTATGGGTACACTGGGTTTTTCTTATAGCTGAGCATCCCACACAGTGGCAGATAGCCTAGTTAACACAAATTTACCACAGCCTTCACATTTCACTTTATAAAGCAGCATGTGAATGTTTAACCCCAAACAGTATTTTACTGTGGTGGTAAGAATTGGTACACAGTTGTGGTTTGTAAAATTGTGATTTGTAGATGAATTGATTTTCTTTCTCTGGCCCAACTAAGTTCATTGCCAGTCTTATTATAATGACACTGCAATTTGTTCAACAAAATTATAGTTTATCACTAACATAAATTATGTTTTCACCCATAATTGAATGCAATTTAGTTTAGTCCAAGGTCCGTTCTTCTATTGATTTCCAGTGTCACGAAAGCTAAAGAAATTACAAGCAATTTTGGTAGAAAATAGTGCAGTTAAGTTGAGCTGAAGTACTTAGAATGCTACAAAGAATGCGCTTTTCAAGTGTCTGATATTGCTTGTACTGTTGAATTTTAGTAAAGCATTCACAGGTTTCTCTGTAACTTGTACTTGTCATGGTTCTGTGGTGGCTGTCAAAATATAAGTTTGTTTAAGCATCCAGACCCAGCCCGGCATAGCAACATTGGCTCAGTCAATGGTTAAAAATCCTGTTGATGTTATATTTATATATATATATATTTATACATACACACACACACACACACACACACACACATATATATATATATAAATTATAGCCACTTTCATTAGTCAGTGTTCTGCTGAGAAGAGAGATGAAGGTGCAAATTTTCTACTTGTGTTTCTTGATGTGTGTGTGTGATATCAGGAGGAGGATGAAGTTCCAGATGATGAAACTCTCAATCAAATGATTGCCCGTAATGAGGAAGAATTTGAGCTCTTCATGGTATGCCCGAAATTGCTCAAAATTTGCTACTTGCATAGATCCTTCTTTGCATGGTCATTCACAATAATTATAGTCTCTTTGAAAAGTAAACATTCTTAAATTCTGCTTGTTCTAACTTCTAAATTTATGTGTAGTTTGATACCATTTAGCAGGAAACGTACCACTTTGAAACTAACATTATCCGTTCTTTAAGCGCATGGATTTAGACCGCCGTCGAGAGGATGCACGCAACCCCAAGCGTAAACCACGACTAATGGAGGAGGATGAGCTGCCATCTTGGATCCTTAAAGATGATGCAGAGGTGGAACGTCTCACCTGTGAGGAAGAGGAGGAAAAGATCTTCGGCCGTGGATCCCGTCACCGCAGAGATGTCGACTACAGCGACGCTTTGACAGAGAAGCAGTGGTTGAGGGTATGCTGCTTTTGTTGCTTTCACTTTATACCCACGAAAAATACAAAATGACACAGGTAATTCATTATAGTATTTATGCAATGTATATGATGAGGTCTCTTGTTACCCTAGCAACTTGGAGCACACAGCACGTCGGTACTCTTTCTAATGATCCTCTTTTGTGCTGAATGTTCAGCAGAGCTGGAATGACCTGACTCCTTTTCCCGAATATATTTGTTTTGTATTAAATGACCTCACTTTAACCTGTAGAAAAGATTAGAGGTACTTAACAAAATATCTAGGACATCAAGAAACATGAATTATTAAACCATGATTTAAAGATCTTAAGAAAGTTGTAGTTCTACTGGTATAAGAGATACAATGCTATGTATTTGTATACTTATCTATAGTTCAAGAAATTCAAAATCCACTAAAAAGAATGCATTCCAAGAATTTCACAGAAAACACTGCAGGTTTCCACAGACAAGGAAAAGTAATTTCATAAAATTCTCCAATGCTCAGATTGCGTGTTTATTGATAAAATATTTTGGCTAATTTGTTGAAGCTGTCAGCTTTAATTAAGAGTCTATTTCTCTCAGCACTTCTATCGTGAATTTTTCCTCAGAATTGGCACAAAAAAATGCAAAAAGCGGAACATTCCACTTGGGCCTAATCAAAAGTCTGCTTCAGAAAGTAATTGTGAGCCTGCGGTCACGACAGACCAATGCTTTGGTCAGGCCAACTTATTAGCTGATATTTGGCTGTTTTGATATTATCTAAATCTGCCAATAACCCTGCCAATTAACAGCTGACTGCATCAGATGAGTTTTCTGTTCTGCTGGATTTTAATGATTGGTGGTGCCGTCTGATTAGATTTTGAAGAAAAGGTTTGGAAAAGGTTTGAAAATAGTGACTTTGGGAATGTATCCTATTTGAATGTATCCTATTCTACGTTAATTGTCTGCTTCTTCTGCTTCCGCCGAACATCCTCACTACCATATGATTGATAAGTTATTGCAACAAGACAAAACACAAAAGAAAAATACTGTCATTCATCTCAGTGGAAACCCATAACAAATAAATAATCAATAATCCTGGCCACATACCACAGAGTCCCCCAAACCCAAATCGCTCATTTCCTTGTTCTCCATGCAGGCACAAATTGACTCTGTCCTCTCCCTAACAAGCTTTTTCCTATTTTCTCTGTCATCTCAAAAACCTGCAGTGAGGACAGTCATTCCAATATTTGAAGGATTATATCTAAGCTGAGACTGACCCAGTGGACTGTGCTGGTCGATAATAAGTACCAATACTGTTTTCTGCAGTGCAAGGTTTGTGATGCTCTATGGTGAGGGGTTTGTCCACTGCTCAGTTTGGCTGCAAGGTAACAAGAGCAAAACTGTTTGAGCACAGAGGCTGAAGGTGCAAAGCGCCAAGGGAGGTAATTATACGTGGAGCCAGCTCCTGGTAAACAGACCCATTAAGGAGCTAAATTATACAGAAAGGGGAAGGAAGTTTGACACACGGCAATAAGATTTTTGAGAAAAACAATACACGGTTTGTGTTTTTTTATGTGTTGGAAAAAGACCGTTTTCATTAAAGCTCTCCGGATAACCTTGCTTTTATTGTGCTGTGATGGATCATTTGGACTTTAAAAGAGTCTTTAGTTAGTGTCTCGCTGGTATTCAGGAAACATTTTCAGCTTTTTAATGCTTTAAGCGTGAGAAAATGCTTAGTGTTACTGTGTGATGGTTTCTTTTGTACCTTATACTTGATGTCATTCTTTAAGGTTGCTTTTACACAGGAAATTATGACAGAGTATCTCCCTATCTACACAGCTCAATGGCTCAACAAATTGATTTGGACAGTTGACTGCACAGTTAACTGTGTTGGGAAAATAAAGTGTTACTGAGAGAGAACCCTGCCACTCCAAACGCTGGTCTGAGGAAAATAAATGCACTTGCAAGGGCCCATAACTGGAATTTGGTCCTGCCTGTTGCATGTGTGTGTGTCAGCTTGAGGATGTCCAGAGAGAGGTCAGCTGTTTTGCTCACTTCATCATGGTGGCACTTTATTGGCAATTTGAGGTGATATGACATTGACATTGGCATTGTGATGTAGGCATGTCCAGCGATGTGATAAAGTTGCAGTGGCTACCCATCAGAGACACTGGCACTGATGTGATCCTTTTCATGTAAGATATTGTGTTGGCCGGAGGCAAGTTAGTGTTTTTCTGAAACATTTTCTCTGTTCTATGTTTTGCCTGTGTGCATATAAAGGGATATGATAAGTGATGTGTTAAAAAATGTGTTTTGCATTTGTTTTTGCATTTCCTAGTAAATGTGTTCCTAATATAACGCAAAACAAAGGACACAGGAGATAACAGTAACATAGTACAGCAACATTCTATTTGATAATCCAGAGAAATAAACGATTGGACGTACATGTAAGAGATGGAAGTAAAGGGCAGGTGTACCGCGTTTATTACTCACCAGTGAGTCACATCATCTGGGCTCTACATGGAAGTCTATCTTCACGTCCAAATGTCAAATTTTTCTACTATATATTTTGGAAAAATGATAAACAGTAAACTGTATGCTGTTTTTATACATGGTATTTATAATATCAAACAGTAGGCAAAATACCCTGAAGGCTCACTGTATGAGTCAAAGTATGCATCTAATGGACACGTTGCTATCTAACAAGACCACTGGACTGGCACAGAGGTACTGTCAGATATGCAAATGGCAGATGTAGTATATCTGTAATGTGTTTACACTACCCACCTGCATACTGATCAGTACTGTACTGTATCTGTAAGATTATATATGTAGAACTGTACAATCATTGGCACTGTAGGTTAAATTAATTTAACTGTAGATTCATAAATACACCATACTGGCCAAGTTAGAGAGGACACATGTACATCGTGGTTTTTGGGGTGTGCCTTTTAAGAAATTATGTACACATTTCTGATGGATCACAATAATAAGCTAGCAATTGTTTATTGTTGGGTTTTTAACATTTATCAACAAATTATACCCTCATGGTGATTGTACACCCCCATCATCCTATGACATCAAGGGGGTGCTTCTTTTCGCAGTACCCTTCTAAACTCTCCCTTGGAATAGTTCATTAACCACAGGTGCAACCTCACCATGACAACGGTTGAGATGATGGAGCAGAGGTTACCCATTATTGGATCACAGATACGAACACACTGCCAGCAGTGCCCCACAGACAGCCAGTATTTAAACCCGAAATTTTAGCTGTCTTTGGGTCCCTTATTTGAGTGTTCCAGACAGAGCATTGTAGTACATGTCAGATCCACCACTGACCTTATGTATAATGTACATAATTGATTAGGTACATTAGATCACTTCAAAGCAAATAAACTGTTGTATAGCTATTGGTAAGTGGGTGTAGGCATATATTCAGTTTATGTCTTTTAAAACAGGACATTTGAACATTTGAATTTGCCTACTTGATATTATAGAATGGCGAATTGCTTAGCCCATCATTAACATCTGGTAGTGCAATGAAAGACTAATTGCACACTATTTAGTTTTCGTATGTCAGTTGGGTTTAAAAAGCCAACAGCAACATTTAAAAGATATATACTTTAGGGCCCAGTGTGCCCATTTAATGGCTGTGCTTCTGCTTTTTGGCTCTGTGCATTCACATTATGCTTAGATAAAGGTTCTGGCTCAGTTGTATAACAGGTGTGTTGATTTTCAGGTCTTCAACCTACCACTTCACCAGAATTTTAGAGCAAATGTTACAGAAGAGCAAAATAACAAAGACAGATTTATATGCTTCCTGTCCTTTAAAGGGAGTGGATTCTAAAGGCATCTCTAGGGTTCAGTGGATTTACTTGCTTTTACTCAGTCAGTTGTTGAATCACATGTGTTTTGGAGCATATATTGAGATTCTAAGTTCTGCGGTGCAGGTTTGGGCACAAGACTAGCCCTTCGGAATCCTTTGTGTACAGTGAGAGCAGGCATTAGGCCAAAATCAACAGCACAAATGCAATACACCACTCAGTACATCCACTGGAGGTGAAATTCTCTGTAAATATTCATGCCAAATGTGTCTTCAGAGAGAACCGGAAAGATGAGAGAATCCCTCCATATACATCTGTGTGACAAAAGGAAGAGCAGGATGGAGTAGAGATGGCAGACAGATGGATTTAATTAAGAACAGCTCTGCACAAATGCTGAGCTCAATCATGTCAGATTGTAGGACTAATGAAAGTCCAAATGGCTATATATAATCAAGGCGTATAGTCAGGTTCTCTCTAGTCAGTGGTTTCTTTCACTTCTACATGTAGTGTATGCTAATGAAGTTGCAATGAAATGGCTTTCATGACTTCCCATGGGCACTTTGTGAAGTCCTCGAATCAAATATTCACTGTCATACATTGCAGAATAATCAGTAAAATTTGCATTTGCAGAACTACAGCGATGACGTATCTGTTCAGAATGTACATGAATCAGCGCTGTACAATTTTAAATGTTTAGAAGTAAAAAAAAAGTAGTCAAAAGTACAGATTTAAGAACAGTATTTTAACCAATGTTGCCTGGCAGGCCATAGAAGATGGCAACCTGGAGGAAATTGAGGAGGAGATACGTCTGAAGAAGCGCAAGCGTAGGAGACATGTGGACAAAGACAGCAGCAGACGTGAGGATGGAGAAAAGGCTAAGAAAAGGAGAGGACGGCCTCCAGCAGAGAAGCTGTCCCCAAACCCACCCAAACTCACGAAACAGATGAATGCCATTGTAGATACTGTCATCAATTACAGAGACGCGTGAGTAAAATTACACCCCTTGTCAGTTTTTCCACATTCTGAGTATGACTCATTATGCTATATTATTGCGAGTGACTCTTCATGCCCTTAATGACTGTACAGTCAGACAGCCTTCTATTTTTAGTGCAGGTGATCTGATGTACCTGAAATGTCAAAAAAAAAAAAATTGCAGTTAAATTGTCATTGGTTTTGTACATGAAGCTGTCAGCCTTTTCCAGGAATTCTATACAGTCAGAAAGAACATTTAGAACCAGTGTTACAATGTCCACTAGTGAGAAAGAAAGACCGTACATGTGGACTGACTCCTGACTAGGGTAACAAGCAGAAGTAATGTGAGGGTGGTGGGAGGAGAAGGCATTGTAAAGTCAGAAAGCAGAAAAAAAACTTCAAAGTGTTTCCAGTGTTGTATTTACCCTTTCTGTTTGATGTAGTCATCTATTGAGGATAATTGTTACATGTGAGCAGTATAAGTTTTTCAAATATAAAATGTAAAATAACTACAATTGAAATATATTTAGGAAATATAACATTGGTTGCTTTCTCTATTGATATCATTTCAATTTGCTGCATTTATTTGTAGTATTCATTTAATGTTTAAAAGTGTATCATTTCTGCAGCTCTAGGGGTACCACATGAAATTGCACAAATAATGGATTTTTAATCCATGATTAAACGATTACTGTAAATTACAGTAAATGATTACTAAATATTTTCATGCTGAAATTGGTTAATCGACCATTGATAAGCTTAATAAATTATCAATTACAGTTACTTCATCATTGATTAATCAATATTCTTAGGAGTCTTATCTACAAGCAGTTGGGCTGGACATAACCTCGTCTTGTACTTTACTGCTGGCCCTGTATCACATTGGGATTTTGAGATGTAATGATATGCTGACTGCTACGCACCGCTTAGAATTTTAATTAAGTTTTAGGATGACACTGACTTGGAATTACTTGTCACTTAAACTCATAGCCTGACTTTGAATGTGTTAACCAATTAATTGCGATTTTGCTGTCTGAATTTGCCATTGATTTTACATCACAGCGTAATGTCAGATCTCTGTTGAAACCAAGGCATCTAGAAATGCCAGTAAATGGTTTTTAAGCATCTCATAAACAGATGTTCCTGTAGATTACTTAAAATGAATGTTTCTGTGAACTTGATGAGCTTCATATTCTGGAAACCAAGCACAGCTGCATGTGTCCTCATGTGATAAGGCCCCCCAGCTCAGTGCCACAGTTTCATTACTAATCTAAGACAAGAATGTATAAAATGGTTTTGGCTGTGGTTTCTAACTAGTCCTCCACATGCATTTTGTGGAATTGCTCCAAATGAATGTGCTATTTATTATTAGATCATGATGGAATAGTCTGCATAATTGGCACGGTTAGCAGCATGACCAATTAAAAATGCTATGTTTGCTGTAATTAGAATATTATTATTTTTTCATTCTTGATTTTGAATGAGACTTGTTCATTCCATTTAAGACATTTAACCAAGTTTTTTACCAAGCAAATTTTCCTCTCAAATCAACCTAGAAAATGCATTAAAATTCGATCTGCACATTCTGTCTGGGCATGGAGCGGAATTCAGCCTTCAGATTTGTTTAAAGGTGTTTGGTATTGCCCTGGAGTCTAAGCCCCAAAACTAACGCTGAACATGCATCAGCAAAAACTAAAAATTGAGGTACGTAGGTATACGAAGGTCGACACACCAAAATTGCACAGATATGATCCCTGATTTAATCACTGAATGTGTAATGAATCATCTGCACTGTCATGAATATTTTAGAGCAACTGTTACAGGCTGAAGACCAATGAGGGTCTGTTGTCACCAAAGTTCTGTCACCAGTATGTGAAACCTTAAGAAACGGCAGTGCTCAAAACCCTTAAAAAGTTTATTATCCTCCCGGATTAGAGGGTTTCGAAGGTTTTTTCCATAATGGTCAATAAAGCACCAACATGAGTCTAATGTAAACGTTTTGGACATTATTCCTCCACAAGTTTGTCACTCTACAGCCAAAGCTAAGCTAATCCTCAGTCTCTGTTTCTGATCACAGATCAGGCCGTCAGCTCAGTGAGGTCTTTGTGCAGCTTCCCTCCAGGAAGGAGCTCCCTGAATACTATGAATTGATAAGAAAGCCAGTGGACTTTAAGAAGATCAAGGTGAGTAAGAAGTGAGCTGTAGTAAGTCAGTGTGGATCACATGAATCTCTCACACTTTCTGTCTTCTGTTGGGACGTATTATGGTTCGATGAGGAGTGACACTCATTATTCCTGATGGATGATAACAGACTTATCCAACACAAGATGCAACACAAGATGAATTAATTTGTTTTACTATATGATCGTCCATCTTACCTCGTTCAGTTTTCTTATTCATTTAATGATGTTTACTGCTTTATTTTCTGTTGCAATTCAAATCAGCAATTTTCAGTGAAAGATGTTTTTGTGTTACAAGGGTTTTTATTTTTGCAGGAGCGCATACGTAACCACAAGTACAGAA
This sequence comes from Botia almorhae, assembly GCA_036877575.1. Classification (NCBI taxonomy): domain Eukaryota; kingdom Metazoa; phylum Chordata; class Actinopteri; order Cypriniformes; family Botiidae; genus Botia; species Botia almorhae. The sequence goes on along the minus strand of JAZGTJ010015369.1, from coordinate 1,603 downwards.
GTGTTAGTGATCTAGAGAAAGACGTAATGCTTCTTTGTCACAACGCTCAGACTTATAATCTGGAGGGCTCTCAGGTGAGTCAATACATGAAAGGAACAATGTATTGTGTTAAAATGCTAATTACTTAGTAGAAACACAACACATTACTGTGATTACATATTAAAAATTAATGAAGTGCCTGTCATATATACATATGACAAGTCTGTTATTAGTATACAAAAACATGAATATTGACTGGCAAGTGTTTACTATCTAGTGAGCAGCTTTTTAATATGAATTAAGTGTCTACCATGTTTTAAATCTAAATGTATGTTATTAAAGTACGCAGTGTTATTATCCAGTAGTTGTGTTTGGACAGTAAATGCTATTGTGTGCACCTTAAAATTACATTTATTTCTGGAGCCTGTTTTTTTGCTAGGCATATTACTAGTTTATTAGTGCTACTAGTTATGGAAACTACACTATCTGAACTATCAGTTCAGACTGGTGCTGTTTAGTTCTAAAGATCTCTTTAATTCAATAGTCTTATGTATTTAAAAGTATTTTCTTGGAAAGAACTGGCTAGACCTCTAAAATATATTCTTCAGTCTTTATAATCTTCAGAGAAACTTGAAACAGTTCTTGGCAGCCTTCTGCTGTCTGTCGACTGTCTGTCGAACTTTAAATCACCTACAAGTTACTAATATCAGGCATAATCTATTGCTTTTTATTGTTGTCTGGACTAAGAGTCTGATGACATTAATGATTATTGTATTTTGGCCTCTGTATTTGTTGAATATCCTCGTTAAAGACACCCTGTACAAGTTTAATGGAAAATTAATGGTAATCTATATGTACAAAGCAGTTAAGTCAGATTATAAGTGGTTCAATATTTAAAAAGTGTTTCGATTCGTTGTTTTGTTTTACTTTTAAACATGTTTTACACAAAGCACAACATTTCTTAACACTAATCGTATTTGTATCGAGTGGACATGACACTCAATCAGCCTTATATTATATGGTGCAGGGCCTCATTAATGCCAATTGGACATTAAGACAAACTACAGAAAATGATAAGTTTTGCACAACCCTAGTTTGCAGTAACTTGACTTTTCTTGTATGTTCAGGTTGCTGGTAATACATACAGTTCTGTGTGAAAACTCAAAGGCTTTATTTTAACCCTTTGGTTCTTTTTAGATCTATGAGGACTCCATTGTTCTCCAGTCAGTATTCAAGAGTGCCAGACAAAAGATCGCTAAAGAGGAGAGTGAAGACGACAGCAATGATGATGACGATGATGAGGAGGAATCAGAAGCTGAATGTAAGTTGACATTTTCACAAGGACAGTGGGGCAGTTTGCTGGTACTATTGAAGTGAAGTGAAATAATCAAGATTGAACCAACTTTAACAGGAATTGGCTATATATAGTTTGTGTTCCAAACCCTAATGCTGTAAGTCATTCCAAAGAATTATAAAAAAATCTATACTATATATACTATAAAAATATATAAAAATGGAGAATTTTTTAAACAAATATATCTTATACAACAAAATTGCTCAATGGCCACCAGGGGCGCCGCTCGCAATTTTGGGCCCTATGACAAAATATGAGGTTGGGCCCCCC
>JAZGTJ010015368.1:0-13429 GCA_036877575.1 Botia almorhae | reverse complement strand
GTCTTATTGTAAATGACGGTACAGACACCTGCTTTACGACTCTCGACAAAAATTAATACCATCTCTACTCACACAAAACATCTCTGACTCCTCCATTATTTGCATGGTCTTGTGCCAATATAAGCATTTCCCTGACAAATGTTTAACGCTTCCAGGATATTAACTGGATCATTGCTTTTTGTAGAATTTCTTTTACAATCAAAGATCCGTTCTTTACAATCAGACCATTTTTCATTTAAGCAGGAAGGCTGCTGGAACACCTTCTGTCCAATCAGATTTGTTGTAGATCAGATCTAACTTACATCTGACACATGCTAGTAATAAAACAAATCCTCAAGACCTTTATTAGCTGGTTCATGCGTGTTTGATTAGGCTTAGAGCTAAACTCTGCAAGACCATGCCATACAGAACCAAAGGTCACTGCTTCACAATTATACAATCCCTTGCTATTGGAAGGGTTTACATAACATTTATCAAAAACAAAGGTATGCTTCCACATGGATTCTGTTACATAATATCGTCCAATTACACTGCAGCTGCCTCTCTGCAGTTATCCAATCAGGTATCAGGATCTAATTTGACAAATAACTCAAACATCTGTCAAATGCATGTAATCAAGTCAAGCGTATAAAAGTGCTACGTACTGACTTCTGGGGGATGAACAACAGCGATAAGATAGGATCACTCTCACTGTCTCGAACTACATGTCCCTGCAGCTCAAGTGTTGACAAGTGGGTGTGTTCATGTCAGCTGTCCAGGGATTGGGTTGGCCGTACTGCTGGACCTTTTCCTGTTTGACAGGACTTTGACATTCCGGAGAGGCGTCACACATAGGCTTCCCTTTCATGCTGGTGTACGAGAATGTGTTGGTACTTCCTGGGAATATCGCTAGTCACAGCGTGTCCTCGGAAAGCGCACATGCGCGAGTTCCGTGAGGCGAGCAGGCAAGTGCGCAATGTGAGTGAGACAAACATGTTGTTTGCCAGGAACATGTTTTAAAAGGAAACAACAAAAATGAACAGTTCAACAACAACCACAAATGAAAATAATTACATTTTATTTAATCCCACGTCTATTAAAACCTGTATGCATTAATATTTTAACACAAAAAGTGTGAACTTTGTTTTAAAAAAATAAGTATGTGTATTATGTTAACCATGTGTGTTAAGGTGAAAGGAAAACAAAAAAGGCACCAAAAATAACATATATAATCGCCATGAAAGTAGTTCACATGACTTGAACACTATAATCTGAAAGCTTTGCTTTGTGAGATGAACAGACCAAAATTAAAGTCATTTCTCACTGAAATTCATTGTTTACATTCAGACCAGAATTAAGAAATAGAAAAAAATAAATTATGCAGTTGGATGTGGTCATACAGGTTTGGGGCTTTATTTTTGTGTGCACTGTCCCTTTAAATTCCTAAATTGTTACTACTTTCCTATTATATCCTGTTAGTTTCCCATTATTATTACTACTACTAATTCTCAGCTAATGCAGACAACCCCACAGCCCCTTGATTGGTCTGAATGATAACGTTATTTTTTTATTTACCTTGTTTCTTTGGTCTTACAGCCACCCTAAACAAAATGCTTCCACTGAATCAGAGCTGCAGCAGGTCTGCCGAGCCCCTCAAGTGTTAATGTGTGTGTCTTTTGGGGAGAGATCTTTTGAAGCCTGCAGTTCCGTGGCAATCCCTAACGGCCCTGTCTTTGTTTCTGTGCCTCCCTGGCGCTGGTGCGAAGCACAGGGCAGGAGGGAGCCCCACTTGGCACGGGAGGATGAAACGCGTTGACTCCCCGGCGCTCCAGTTAGCCCCACTAACTGAGTTTTTAATAAATAATGAGGCGCGGTATAAATAAACTACGAAGCTCTGCTACTGCCAAAGGGCTGTAAGATACCAAGGTAACAGCAGAAGGAGAGAGATAAATAAGTAAACAATAAACAAACACTTACTAGTGTTTCTGTGCTTGTCAAAAAACCAACAATTAACCAACACCTCAGATTGGGCTAGATGTGGATTAAAAAATTTCTGGCAAAATTTAAAAGGGAAATGCGAAAAATGGAACGTCTTTTAATGATTACGTTTGAAGCAGGGGGTCCTCCGTTGGGCCAAAATGCTGCTTTAATGCAAATTAGCCGGAAAATAGGTGTAATGTGCCAGTGTGCATACATTACGTTAATGCATTTATCACAGAACTTATGAAACATATTATTAGGGAGAGGCAGAAAATACCACTGTGCCTTTTCAGCCTTTTCTGTAATATCTCAACAGTTTCTTCAATACAGAAACGCAGAGTTAATGTAGGAATTGAATGAGCAAAATCTGAGATTTCAAAATAAACTTTTCATCAAATTCTTGCAGAACCAAATTATTTGAGCTGTTATCCACAATTAATATGTAATACTATATGTAATTAATAGTGTATAGGTAATGTAAATTATATAGTGTAATGTAAACAAATTCATGTCACATTAAACAAAACATAACTGAGAACCCTATTAGGTGTCCCAATCTGAATCAACACTCTCTTTACAGACACACAGACAACAGCATCTTGTGTAGAGGATGTGATGTTCCAGATTAGTCATAAACAAATAAATAAATAACTACAACAAAAGTGACCTTTAGAGGCAGACCAGCAGATACATCATGTTCTGATGGGCTGTGTTCTATTCCCAGCATCCTCTAAATCACACACCTATAGTAATACATCACCACCATACTCCACTGACAGCAGATCAGTGGGGGGGAGAACTAAACAACACTCACACTGAATGCACACTCCAAGTCTATCATTTTACGTAACCCTGTCACCCAATATCGAGGTCATACGTCACTTAATCTTTGACCCACTCTTATGAATGTGCAGCTAGTTGCATAACGTGATATTAAAGTGTGTTCCGTCTGGTTGTTACTGCTCTATGTCAGATGCTGCAGGTGCTTAACCTACACGCTCGGGTTCAAAGGTCACCTACAGCTGAAAGCATGTGTCAAACTGATTTTACAGAATTTGTGCCAAAACAAAATTGAGTGGCTCGTGTTTAATTTTAAGGCTAATTTTAAAGTCCAGAGATAATAGATGATAAATGGGAAGCAGTGTAAGGGGTCCGAGACAAGCAAAGAATGAAAAATCATGAAAGTATGATGTACAGAACGAATGAGAGAAAGCTGGCTGGGTGGAAACCTCTTTAAATGTTCTCCGCTTCATCACAGTGAACGTTTCAGTCTCTTAACAGCTTTCATATTAACATGATTAAGCACCTTCTGAAGCTGTGAAAAGTGGATTGGGAGAGCAGGACCTCAGAGACTTACGAAACCGAATAATTCCTCAACGTCATCACAGACATAAGCAACAGAACTGCAGGTGCGCATAAACCAATCATCTGCCGCAGAATTCAATCAAACCGTAAGCTAGTAAAAAATTAAGGTTTATCACAATAATTTAGCATTATTTGTACCCAAAAGATTTATTTTAGATCTGTGTTTTAGCTACAGCTGGAAAATATGTCTAATAGTTAATAGTTTCAAAGATGTTCCAAGGCAGTTTTAGATATTAAAACAATAAAAAAAACAATTATCAATTCATTTAAGAACAGACAAAGGTGAATTAGATAAGAATCAATCTGATTAATAGCTCAAATTTAACATACAATACAATACCAATGAAGAAGAAGCTCATCGAATGCGATTAACGTGCCATGAAGAGGCTTGTATTGAGATGAAGTGCAGCACACAGACGGCTCTCGTGAATGCAGTGCAGGTGTGCAGGACCGGCAATGGTCTCCATCATACTGTGGTGAAGATAGAGAGTTTGTTTTTGGGACTGGATGGCGTGGGGATTTCCTGAGGGCGCAGATACTTCACTGATACACCGAGCAGCAGTTCAAGGACTGTTCTGTTTTTCTAAACAAGGTAATAAAATAAATTAACTCCCTTCTCGCTGATCATTTGAAAGCACAGTTAAGCTCACTAACACGCTGCAGGTGTTTGGGCTCAATGTGACGCCTCCAGAACGTGTGCTTATGCTTATATTTTAATGGGAGGACACCATCTTTGGCCTTGACCATTATATAGTCTGTTTCATTACACAAGGCGATGCTGCCTTGTGCTATTGAAGGGCCAAAATGTAACGGGAATATTAAAACTGATTTTTTTGAAACCCTTAAAAAGGTTTGAGATAATTGGCCAAGATCCGAAATGCAAGATTTAAAAATTATAATATAAAAAAATTAAGTTGCGGCCTACTGGTTACAGAGTCAGACAAGTCGCCGGTTCTATTCCTAATGCTGGCAGGACAATGAAGTGCCCTTGAGCAAGGCACCTTACCCCCAATTGCTCCCCAGGTGCCGCGGTGCTCTGGGTATGTGTGCTTAACTCACTACCAATGTGTGTGCACTAACTGGATGGGTTTCATGCAAAGGACAAATGATGTACCATACTTGGTCTGCATGTCACTTATTTTATATTTACTGAATGTTTTCTGACTGTAAAAAGCACCTCTGTAAAAATGTTATAGATCTGCAGTTATTTTAGTTATTTACCTACATTATTCGATGTATGTTTATTTAATTGATATGTCAGGCCACCTAAACAAACAGATTGCAATAAATACACAGCTTGTGTATAAAATGAATTCATAATTAATGTAATCAAATATTAACGATGTATAATTGTGGATTGTAAATCCACAAATAACGCCTCCCACAGCAATGCTGGTTTTAGATAACCTGAAACATCAACCAACCTATATTCCGGCTTATATGCTATTTTTGAGTGATTTGTTAGTGTATAAATAACATTTGTTCTGTACAAGTCCAAACAGATGGTCTACATGCTGCTAACAGGTGAGAACTCCCAGGCTGAGCATCTATTGAGTCAAAAGCATCTCTCGAACCTCAGCCGCCCACTAAATTCACTGAAAACAGCTGTTGTTCATTTCTGGATTTGAAATCGATAGGATTTACGAATCGATAACGAAACAAAGCGCTGGATCTTATCTGAATTGGGATATTCGACATCTCTCCGCTGCAAACGCAACAAAACCGCCTGTATTGATCAGCAGATCTTTGAGTGAATTAGACGATACCCGTGGAACTGTTCGATGTTAAACACAGTCAACAGATGCTGGAACAATCTGCGCTGCTTTTCTCTCGGGCCCTGGGCGACATTGTCACATGATCTGTGACTAAAGAGAATACGAAAGGGGTCGTGACCTCCAGACATCGCAAACTAGTTGAAGATCATGTGACAAGAAAACGTTTTGAAAGACAGTCAGACGTGCCTTTAGTCAGACTTATCTTCACGTTCTTTTGCCCCCATGTCTTCTTTACTGACAGGAGATATCTGCTCCAGCTCTTGCATGTCTTAACCTCCCGACCCTGTCTTTTGAATTTGAATGCTAACGCTGGACAATGCTTGTACTTCTTAAACACTTACGATAAAAACAAAGCCCTTAAGGGAAACATCACCAGGGTGCCACCTTAGACAATTCCCGCTTCAGAACTCAGACATTAAAAACAACTAAATTAATTAAAAGGTCTTTTAAACACTCTTGAAAAGAAGGCAAGCCAACACTGGAACACTTAACTGCTCGTGCTAAATAACAAAAACACCATCGCTGATGAATGCGCAGCAGGTTTAGCGGATTGGTAACTTGTTTTGCTGACTAGGTTGTGGACCTTGCCTCAGGGCTCAGGAGTGCCATAACCCGTGTGTACTTCACACGTGAAAGTTGTTCTGTACTTCCACAGACTGATACAGCAAAGCAGCTGGCTTTCGGCACTCCATATGTCTGACTAGTGGCGTGTGTCCCAATTTTACCCAAACATAAGGCTGCAGTTCTGCTAGGATTTAATACTTGTGTAAATTTTATCCTTATGCTAACAGAAAGCTTGTAACATGTAAACATTGCACCCACTAGACTGTCTGCTAAATCAGGTGAGCTTTACGAAGTACTAACAAGTTGTATATATATATATACATACTTAAGACCTGCTTATCAATAACCATTTTTGTACCAGAGGTTCTTTAACTCAGCATATTGTATCTTCAGTTAACAGCAGATAAGCAAGGCTAAAACGCTTAAAGATTCCACAAACCCAGAAAGTTTTGAGGTTTTTGTTTGTCTATGTCTGTTAGCTTTGAGGCCATCTATTCCAAAAGTAACTTTTACCAATATAAACATTTCTATAGACATAAAGGAGGTTTCCCTAAAACATTGCCCATTCTCTTCTGAAAAAAATGAAAGAATATTTCAAATAAAAAATACTGATGACTCATCCTGTACTCACAGGTGGCCAATCAAATGCATGAGAATGTCCCTGCCTCTGCCTACAAACAGCCAATCATGGATCAAGCGGTGACGTACATTAAAGGCTATTGGCTATAAATACAATAGAATACAATCACACTTAAAAGCTTACAAAGTCTCTCAATGTTTAGCAGCAGTCGTGCTGCTGTCTTGAGGCGACGCGAGGATCCTGTAACATACCTTATTAATTCTCTCTTCTTATCTCCTGAAGCTAACTATCATTACAGCTCTATATATAGAGTCACAGTGGGACTAAAGGAAGATGCACACGCACATTAACATTAATGGCTTTGGGCTGTTCTCTGCTCAGGCATAATGTACAAGTCGACAGCGCACGCAGATACTAGAGCTACGCATGGATAACACAATAGCGTAATGTACGCCTAACGCGACTCTTCTCGGGCAAAATCGTCCTCAATTAATTTCAAATTAAAAATGCTAATTACGCTGAAGATATAAAAAGGTCATTTCTGTTTTCAGAATAGAACTTCATTTGCAAAAAAAAAAAAAAAATAGCCCATTTTGTGTTTCTCCAGTAAATGAATGGGCATCTACAGAGATGGTGCTTTATTACGAATGTAAACTCCCACTGAGTTTGCAAATGAACAATCACAAGGGACTGGGATGGGTATTGTGTGCGAGCAGCCCCTGATAGTATTGTGAATGTGGGATTACTCTGGGCCCTTGTTGCATTATTTTTTCCCTCTAAGTAGGCACCTTAACCCTCTATTACAGTTTTAATATTTACCAATTATGAACCACTTTTCACTTTATCCACTACAGCCCATTTGGACCCGTGCATCACTTTTGTTTGCCTACGTCGGAGATGTTTTTATGGCGCCACTCACAGGGGCTCCTGCTCACTCAGCTCTCTAACTGAACGCTCCCCTCCTGCCACCGGCCCTCCCGCTGGGTGGTTTCATAAAGGGGCAGCATATGGAACCGAGGGCCTGGCTCATCAACGAGGTAGTGGTGTGTTCACCGGGCCCTCAGAGGGTCATTTCAGTTCAGGGTAGACTATGAGGGACCAGTGTCAGTATGTGACCTCTCCTGCCACCCCTGGGGCTGGACATGGTCGTCCATGTGGAAGCAAAGACAAGTCCAAATCCATTTCTCCAGCCTTCACAGGCTGCTGGACAGCACGGTCGATTCGGAGCAATTTAGCGCATACAACTTCACCGGAGTTCTGATCGATTGAGTATGTACGCATGCGATCTAAAAATGTGGCTGATTTTAGGCTGATTTTTAGCTCTCAGAAAAAAATCTCTTGTTCATTTAGATTTTACGCCAAATTTTTGGTGGACTTTTTTGTACCCATAATGCACCAGCTACTGGGAACGTAATGAATCAGATCATGTAATTAAATTTTAAAATGTTACTAAACTTTCTCCTATCCCAACTTAATATGCGGAGACGACTGCAACTGCAGTGTAACTATTTACTTTTATAACACTTTCATAACAACATTGACTACCAATTTTTTGGGGTCCGAGGTAAGTGGACAGGTGAGGTGCAAGTCCATTTTATGTTGCCGGTGGTGCAAAACTTGCACACTTTACCTTTAAAATTTACAATTGCACACTTTACCCTCTCTAGTGAAAGAGTGAAAATATCAAAACCTCACAATAACACTTGCTATGCACAAACACAATAGTGTAAACCCCTAAACACTGCAGATGTGCGATCATTTATAATGTCAACAATCGCACGGAATTGCTGCACGTTCAACAATTGCATCCACACCAACGTTACGCAATTCCACACCGAAATGAGAATTCCAAGAAACCTCATTGCACCGCTTAAGTCCAGAAGCTATTGGGAAACTGGAAAATGCTTTTTCTCCCCTCCAGTTACTGATGCAATAATCTCAGAGGACCAAAGCTATACCAACATTATGACAACCCTGATCAATTAAGTTATCTCCATCCTGGGATAATTAGAAAAAATGTACAAATTAGCCTCAAATAACCACATCTCACGCAGAGCTCCACAATAAGGTTGACTCATTAGGTAACACGACTAATTGGCTTTAATATGATTTAGGTATGCAGCAGCACACAGAAGTGCACTATAAAGCTGTATATAATAATAGCGGGTGCTGAAGCTGATGCGCTCCCAGCAGAATCTGTGCAGACCAGACTGCGTTCCTGCAGGCGTGTGTCAGCTGTGCTCTGCGTCTGCAATGACCAAATCCAGCCTGACAGGCAAATACTGTGTGTAACAAAGCACAACACAAGACAAACACATGAGGACACAGTGATATCTTCATGCATTAGCCAAAATACAGCTACGCTTAGAGGGTAACGGGTGTCTGCATGGTGTAACATCTATGTCTAAGAGAAACAGAATATATCTTCTGAGTATGAAATAAGCGATTTATCACACAGCCTGAATGAGTTTTGCTCGCTTTCAGATAAAACCCAAAAAGACATTTGAAATTCAAGTCCACCGAACAAGGCGTTTTTAAGGCAGTTTTCTTAAAATGAGAAGTAGATTAGGACCACATGGAGATTAAGCTCATTGGAAGTACAGAAGACCCATCTGGGCATTCATAGAACCCTGGGTTTAATTAATCTCGCATTGGGGGAAGGGTAATAAGCACTCTTACAGAAATCAGCATTTTAGTGAGAGAGAGAGATAGAGAGAGAGAAAAAGCAAGAGAGAGAGAGAGAGAGAAAGAGAAAGCAAGAGAGAGATAGAGAGCAAGAAGACAGAAGCAAGGGAAAACAGTGATGGCTGTTTGGAGCAGCAGCAAGGTTGAAGCTGAGCATATTGCCTACAGGGAAATTAGCAGTGTGTGCGCCATGATGAATGCTCCATTGTGTCTTCTGAGTGCATGAAAAAATGTCCGTCTGAAATTATGAAGTGCTCCGCTTTTTATCATCCCGGTGCCCTTGTCCGGAGTTCTCCCTGGAAACAGGGCGCTGGGAAATGTTTTAATGAATGCTGTTGAGCTGGCCATTATCAGCAGGGTTCCGGAAAGGAAACTGTCCGTGTATATTGAACTGGATCCAGGTGCTACTCCACACAATTTTTATTCCTCGTTATTAGAAATTAATGAAAAAACGCTTCTCCCAGTGCTGCGTGTAAGACTGAATTTAAACAGCACTGACTGTAGTCAACAGCTCCAGCTTAGAGGAATTACTTTGAAAATATTGCTCAAGGCAAAATGGTAGTTTTGGAACACGCGAATCATTCAGAATAAATGGTGCAACATCGTCGATGTAAGACGAACGAATCACATGGATATTTCCATCATCTACAGTTATACTTCTGCCTTCTAAGAAAGGTTTGATGTAAAGGAACTGAGCATGTCAGACAGCTTTTATTTAGTCACAAGTCATGTGTCACCAAAGAGTCACACTCTGGTGATAAATGCTTTTCCAAGGGTTTAGAACATGTGATTTTAGTCCAAGTCTGTACATGACGTATGACTGTGTGACAGAGCATGACACACAAATGCCATGCATGTTTTTGTGTAGATTGGTTAACAGCAGTTAAATAAAGTGTGACTCAAATTAGTCAAAGTATTATGTGATGTGCATTTTTGTGTAATAAAACCACATCTTTTACATTGTTGATTTCTGCTAATGCACCATAAGGATTTTCTTTGTCTTTTCTTTCTATTTGTCTTTCTTTTCTTTCTGTCTTTCTGTCTGTCTTTCATTCTGTCTTTCTTTCTGTCTGTCTTTCTTTCTGTCTTTTCCTTCATTCTGACTTTCTGTCTTACTGTCTTTTCTGTCTTTCTTTCTTTCTGTTTGTCTTTCTGTCTGTCTTTCTTTCTGTCTTTTCTTTCTTTTTTTTACTTTCTGTCTGTTTCTATGTGATTTTCTGACAACATTGTCCACTGTGTTTACTGGTAACTTTGTATGTGTGTGTACACGTGTGCTCCACCTCTTGTCTGCATCCATCATGTGAGATCATTCCCACAGTGTTTCCTACAGCAAGCCAGGGCTTGTTAAATAATTTAACCCCCAGAGTCAAGCACTGGAACAGCTTGAGTGAGTTTTGGAGGGACGAGTGCTAAAGTCTGGTGGTCCCCATCTGTGGCTGTCAAGGGTCCCCAGACGACCTCTCATTTAGTGCCCCAAAACAGCCCCTCTTCAGATAATTGGGCTTCTGCTCCTTCAACATTTAATTACAACCACAAGGAGCTAATATTGAGTACACCTAATCCAAAGGGAAACGGTCGGATTTAACAAAGATTAGGGAGATTATTCAACATAAGACCTCTTCCCTTAACAACACAACTATATAATATCTGCACAAATCTGGATTATTAACCAGCACAAAGAATGTTGTTCAAAACTAATGTAAAGGAAAGAAAATAGCCCATAAATGATGAGATAGATGTTATCCAGATTACATTATATTAACGTTAGATTCATCTCGTCATCTCATGACACATCTAATCAGTGTCTTTACACCCTTGCATGCAAATATATTGCACCCTTGCATATATTGCACCCTTGCATTTGTTATATTAGCGATCGCAGTGTAGTAGCATTCGAAAAAATATGGCAAGGGTCAGGACGGAGTGACTCCCACAGCAAGAATTTCCAGTTACTTCTCTTACAAGACCGACTCCACACAAAAATGCAGAGCAGTTTCCTTCCTGGAGTTCCACTGCAGCCAATCTGCTTTTTAAGAAGACAGCAGTGTGCCACAGATGTTTGCACAAACTCATGAAACCATCACAGGGCTGCTCGCATAGAGTGGAGAGAGAGCAAAACCAAGAATCTTGCCATACAACATCATCAGAGTGGCTTGCAAGAAGGTGAAAGGGAGATGAAAGGGTTAAAACTGGATGTCAGAAATCACCCCGCTATGCATTATGGGTCGTCAGGGCTCAATTATAGGCACGCATATCCACTGACCGACACGCGGTGGTCGTTGGCTTCTACTGGCTGCGTGGCACAATGGATGACGTCCGAGTGCTCTACTTTTTGCAGCAGAAGGTAATAAGGAGTGATGCCGTGTCTTCTTAAGGAAATGAAAGTCTGAGATTTAGTGTTTGCTTTTCAGAAGCTTGTTAAGAAGAGATGGTGATAGTATTACTGTATTTATTTATGGTACAGCTCTGGTTGTGCGTGGGGGATGCTTTGGATATAAAGGATTGCTTCAATTCGAAAAAAGGACATAAAAGAAAACTTATTAAATATACTTATTGATATATTAAATATTTAAACATATTAAACATTGACCCCATTCCACCATCCCTGGATAAACAATGGCTTTCCTGCATGAACTAAAATGGCCCTTTGGGAACAGAATTTACGGAATTAAACTTTCTACAAAAACAATTCCATTTCCAATTCCGAGAGAATGGTTGGCATTCTTCTTCATCTTCAAGTTAGATTTCTGAATTTGTCTGACATGAGTGACAAGATGTTTGAGTTATTTAAAAACAAAGATAATCTTTTGGTGAACCTGGAAGATCACCAGAAAGATCAGTGCCCGTCTTCTAGCAATCCATGTCTTCTACCTTCTGTGCATGCGTGCGCATACAGTGTGTGCGCGCGTGCGCATACAGTGCTGGCACATATGGATACATGCTTGCTCTGAGAACTGGGTGTTTGTTTGGTGACCTAGTAAAAGCTATTAAGGAAGCTCTGCTTTGTGTTTCTGTGTGTACGAGTGTGAATCACCTCCAGTACAGATGGGCTGCGTGGGAGAACTCAGCTGGGTTTCCGCGATAGGCTCATTCCAGCGCGCTCAACTGTGTCTATTTCACACATCAAAGCGTTGTCATAGAGGTCAAACAGACAGGAAGTGTGCCAGTATACAGGTCTCTTAACCTCAGTTCTCGCTCTCTGCTGTGTTTTGTAGTGCACTTACAGTAGGGCGTGTGGTCAACTGATAAACAGTGGAGCTCGTTTGCTAAATTATTAAGGACCATTTGAACAGCAGGGAAAGGAAGGGACTGCAGTGTTGAGAACAGCTTCAACAGCTAGAAGAGTTAAAAATAGCCACTAATATACCTTTATGAATGGCTTGATGATGGAAAATACCGTTCAGCCGGGACTTGACCCCTTTCTGGACCTGTAATGTAACTATAAATAAAGGAAACTGTAACCCTCAGATTGTTTAGACAGAGATTCAAACAATTCTTGGCACCTGTTTACGTTGCCTAATAATAAATTTATGATGTCATAAAGCCTGCGGGGGTAGATTTACAATTTAATTATAAATGTGTTTGAGGATTATTTATTCATGATAAATCTATACTAAATCTCTTCCCCCTTTTTTTTACTGTAATATACTGTAATGGCATTCTGTGGTCTTTAAACATTATTTTTTATGGATTAAAGGATAAATGTTATTCGCCTTTTTTGTGTAAAAGGCTGACTTGAGTGTCTTCCCAGCTAATAATTTTAAGTTGTAAGAACGTGTCCCTAACGTTTCCATTAAGTAATAAAATATGTTATTTTAAAGGTCTAGAAACGTTTAAAACACCCAGTTTTTTAGATCTTGTATTAACATTATAGCTTGATTATAAGAGCATTATTCAAACTTTTTAATTTTTTGGCATTTTTAAAATGTTCCACTAAACACACATATAATGTGAAAAAAATGTTCTATTAATGTTACTGCAAACATTTTTTAGATAACTTCAAAACAACATTAGTCAACATTCTGAGAACATTCCCTGTTAGCCGTGTTTCACCGCAAGCCTTTTTTTCCAGGTCAGACAGAATTAGTTTCTGCTGGAGCCCTCTATAAATAATCAGCTATGCTGCATATATGAATCTTGTCTTGACGCAGCCCAGTGTAATTCAGAGAGGCTCATCTGCTCAGCCTCATGCAGGTTACAGATATTGGCTCTGATGAGGATGGAGCTGTTTACCACAGTGACTGGCCAAACCCAGTGGGTCAGCCGCACTAATTCATTCATCTGTCAGCCACAGAGGCGTGTGATTGACTTAGCAGAGGTCATTCTCTGCATTGACCTTGTCTGCCTATAAGAACAACTACCTCTCCTGTACAGAGACTTGCTCACAAATTATTCCTTAAATGCCTTTAACGTCCATTAAACCACAGCAGCGTGTTAAAGGCAGGGTAGGCAATTTCGAAGAGGCTAGCAATAGCAAGCTAGCTTTAAATCATAAGATCCC
>JAZGTJ010015367.1:1305-13430 GCA_036877575.1 Botia almorhae | reverse complement strand
TTTATCGTTTACTACCACAAGTGATCATGGAATATTTTTAGTGTGTAGAAGTGCGTAGAGCAACATAAAATTCAGTTTACCGTTAACAGGACTTTTGCTATTAGTAAAATAATTGTGCAGTACCTTGAGCATTTTTAGAAGCTCCTGATTTCCATAATTAAAACCCTGAGCAATCACCAGCAAGCACACTACCTCTTGCCCGGGCGATCAACACAGACACATCTATAGCAAGATAGGCATGCCTCCCTCTTCACAGGGCTGTTAAAAAGGGGTTCAAATCAGAGCCAATCAAGAGGAAGGATATAAATTAGGAGCTCTTATTTTACTGGCACTATTTGCTACAGCAATGTGTGTTCCTGCAATAGCTACTTATGCTTCTTTATATTTATACCAACAAAAAAAACAAGAAATAGAGTGTGCCAGATATAGAGGGATTTTTGCATATGTAGGGCATAAGGAAAGCAGGGTTAAACATATTGTATTGAGAAAAATAAAAAAAGTGATTACCAAGCAAAATACTGTGAGAACAAACACTTTCCCACTGAATATAAACTTTTTATATAAATCTGTTTATAAATAATCTTTTCATAGAAAAATGATCAGATTGTGGAAATGGCATGCAATTTAAAACAGCAAGCTATGGTGCTGAAACAGGCATTGCAAGTTTTTCAATTCAACTTATTGCCCGTCCCATTTTCTCATCATCACTACAAATAATAGTGTCAAAAAAGGAATAAAAACCAGAAAAGTCCACAACTGTATGCTTGCAGTTCTCAGCATGATCGAATTTGGCTCACACAATTTTATGATGTCATTCTGTGCCATCCCTTAATTATCAATATCAACTAACCATAACCCACTTCAAGGAAACATGGCATAATTGTTGCAGACAATTGACTCGAGTGGCACATTATCCAACATACACACAATAAATGGGTAACATTCTCTGCCAAATCCACACACTCATCCCCTTAGCTGAAAAATAATAAATTTTTAAGGGATAAAAATATATAACCACTCAGGGCTCCAAAGACCCTATGGTCTCTATTCTATCTATGCTAATGTAGCCATTTGTTGTGGCGCAGGAGCCCAGGAGCCAGTAGAGACGTCTCATAGACCAATACTAATCCCTTGATAGATGGAGCAGCAAGACCTTTAACCATTTATCAACCCCCAATTTACAGCTCCAACTGGGTGTATAACGCCAACACAGACCGCTTAATATGCAACCAAAAAGGTCTAGCAACTATCTATCATTCAAACCTGACAGCTTCAGCAGCGTGCGTGTAAAAGGCAGTTTTTCTCCTCTCAAAAGCTGTAAGGAGGACTTATCATTAAACAGACCCGTTTACCGATGCAGAGGTCAGGAGGTACAGGTCCTAACATTACTGGGCATTAGTGTTGCACAGTATACGGATACTAGAAAAGTGCTGCGGTACTACTGTGTTAACAGCAGGGTATTTCATGGTAAATTAGTACCGATACTTTAAGAATGACGTGTGTGTGTGTATGCAGCACTTCGTAAAGTCACTGTACTGAGCATGTCAAACTTTCTTTCGTCTCATACATGCTACTGCTTTGAAAGCGACAAAACGTGAGGCATGCCGTCAAATATGTTTGTGTGTCTGTTTACGACTTTCAACAAAGCAAATGCATGAAGCTGCACTATTTCGCTTACATGAGCACACACAAAAAGCACATCAGAGAAGAGATACATACACATAAGAGAGCCAACGTGGTCAACTTAGCAAAACATCTCACCAAGTATTTATACATCTCAGTTAATGTTAACATCTATATTTACTAATCCACAGTTGTATTTGTGAACATTTGTTAATGCACAAGAACTAATGGGAACAGACAATGGATAGCTGTATTGGTATAAACTAGCATTAACAAAGATTAGTATATACTGTTAAATATATTGCTCATTGATCATGTTCACTAATGCATTAATGGTAATAAATGTAACCTTTTACGTTTAAACAGTTTGTGTTCCTGTTTCACCTTATCAGACAGGAAACACTGCGATTGGTGATTTGTTGGCTAGACTGTGAACTGCCATTCACCAAAGCCTGTATGGTGGTCTAATAAAGAGAAGGAATTGCTCAAAAAGCAGGGCAGGAACATGCTGGTCTGGTGAGTTTTCTGGGATTTTATTTTTTATAAATAAAAATGTTGCATTCCGTGTCATCTGTTAATAAATTCATCTAGTTTTCATTTTTTGCCATGGTATCGATTCCGTATTGGTAAGAAATATTTTACCTACATATTGTACCAGTCATATTTTGCTAATGTGACAACACTACTGGGCATCAGTCTGAATTACAAGAAATGCAGAAGGACAAAGAAAGGGTTAACATACAAAATAAAGTGCCTACTATTACAAGATACAGATATCTATCAATAATGCAAATGTCCATGATGGCTAAATTCACAGTCACTGTTTGGGATTGACAGCAGTTAACAGGTGTGAGTCTTGAAATGTTACATTTATTCAGCAGATTAAAATATCTTCTTGAATACATATATGCATGCATGAGCACCTTGTCACAACAGTTGACAGCACGTTATTAAATAAATGAGTCAGATCAAGGCATGTCCAATCCAATCAGATATTTTAAACAACGACTTTAAATGCATTGGTAACCGAAGAGTGCGATTGAGTCGTGCGTCCTAAAGCTTGCACCCACAGCAGCTTTGGATGGATCTTCCGATGAACAAATAATTTCTGCCTCATTAGTAAACTAAACCTGTCATGATAATACAGTTCAGTGTGGGTCTCATATTAGATGACAAGGAAGACAACTCGTTGTCCAGGTCAGTTATGTTCATTCAGCGCAGCTTTGTTGAGAAAGCAGAGCTAAGTACTGAAAATGTGCAGGCAGCAGTTTAATTATACTATATAGGGATGCTCCGATCAGGATTTTTGCCACCGATACCAAGTACCGATTTTTTTGTCAATGCCGATTCTGATGCTTCAAGTTTATATAACTGATATATAAGCTCTCTGATCACCATTAACTTTTTTTCAGATAAAGTAATACTATAAATGTTGCTTTTGTTATATATTTGTTATATTTTTACAGTAATATATCTAATGTAACTATTGTTTTAACAGAGTACTAAATAATCACAAAGAAGTATTTATTACATAGTGAACATTTTAATATGCCTTTACAATGGGGTTTATGCATAACACTATGCACATCAGGATACATAATATGAGACAAAAACATTTACGTCTCCACTCATCGTGTACGTCCTCAAGCATTGACGTCATCAATTGTGATTGGTTCCTAAGATCGGCCAAGTTTAACGAGTACCGATCGAGTCATAAAATGTGATTATCGGCCGATACCGATCTTCGGCCGATCGATCGGAGCATCCCTAATACTATACATCATTTAAACGCGACCGACAAAAGCAGCATTGCATACTAGCCTTGTTTCCTTGAGTCTTGTTTTGTGTGAAACATGATGGGGGATTAGGGGTATATGTAAAATGAAAGGCATTAATGCTTTTTATTAAATGTAACGTATTTTCAACAATTACGCCAACATGTCATTGCAGCCCTAATTTTAAAAACTGCTTTTGTAAGTTGACATGCTATTGGCAGCTTGTTGTCATCAGGAATTCTATGAAGTGATGCAATTCAGATCATTTCTGTGGGAACATTAGCACACTAAAATGACATGCTCTGCTAGGTCAGGAATTCACACAACCCAAGAAATGTATCCTGAATCATGTGTTTGTGAAATCATAATACTAATGATAATAATCATTATCAATATCAATAATCCACAACAGAAATAACAGATTTCTGGGAAAAAAACATCCTCATGCGTGAAGCACACAGTTCAGACATTAGCTTAAAAATGACGAGGCATCCAATCAAACTGTTCAAAAACGCTGTCAAAACATTGTTACTGAACTTTTCCAGATGTATGATTCCTCATTCCAAACAGCTCCATGCACTTTTTTCTCCCCCAAGTATACACACAACATCTTTCTGCTTCTGCTGAAAGTTCTTGAGCCATCATGGCTTACCACAAACAGAGGCTTTACTGGACAAAGTTAGTAAATAGTGGAAAAGAAAACCAGTGTCGTAATACGATATAGCTGAATGCTATTTGCAAGGTAGCTTTCTACTAAACAGGCCTGTTGTAAATCTTTTTTTATTTCAGTGACAGTGATGGCTAGTTGCAGTCTAGCACCGCTTTACTGCAGTAACTGTGGTATTTTAGTGGAAAGTGTGGCTACCATGGAATATTGATTTAACTTAGTTTTTGTAACCCAACAGCTGCAAGAACAACTGGCAATGCTGGTGCCTGCATTTCATCAGGTGGGAAAAACCGGAGACGGTCCACAGCACTGCTTAAAAATCCACAATCCCCCACCCCACTCAAAAAATACTAAAACCTTAAATGCTCAATCCTACAAATCGTGTTTTTCTTGGAATCTTCTTGATTCCTATTTACAATCCTTATTTGCTTATATTAGGATACTTTAGGATTGGGGGGATGTTGGTGGCTTTTGTCCATTGAGATGCAAGGACTTTGATATGTAAATGAATGCTTGGAAAATTAAGCGCCAGAAATCACAGGCAGTTGATAAAATTACTAAAGCTAAAATTGCACTTCGTCTAAATACATGCAGAACAAATGCAGCAAACGAGAGCGCACCACAATTGTGAATTTGTCTATGTGAACTCATTCTCTAAATGTGTGCTAAACAATGACTCACAACAGATATAAATGCACTGTACTTTTATGCATTCAAAATACAAATCATCATTTTTTATATATTTTTTTTATAAAAATGGGTAGTGTGTGTTCTCTTGAAAGAAAGAAAGAAAGAAAGAAAGAAAAAAAGAAAAAGCAGACAGACAGACAGACAGACACAGGCAGGACTGCTCAGACAAAAACTCCTGCTCCTCCTGTCCTGCTTTTTAAACTGTTGGTCTATGTGCACGTGCTCTTTGGACATCACTTCAATATTTTAAGTATTCAATTCCACTCCATCTCACTGTATTTAAACTTAAGAACGTGCCCTTTAATTCAGATTAAACCTGGGTTTCCCAATTTTTTTAAATTAAAGGTTTCTTAAAATGCCAACTTTTAAAGTCATATAATTGTTATTAAAATTATGAAATAATTATTTTTTGCACTTATAATGCCTGTAGGACACAAGGGTAACGAAACCCATCCATTATTCTACTGCAGAAGACTAATCCGTGAATGTGTCTCTACCATCACATACACACAGTGTGACATAAGTAGCTCATAACATGCTAAATAATGCAAGTGCAGTAAAATTGTCATTTTAGCTGCTTCAGAAGAGCCTTCAAAAGACAAAACAAAAACAAAATCAACCATTCACAAGCCATGGATTAAATGCACTCTGCATATTGTTTTATACAATATATCTTTATTTAATTTAACCCTGCCGTTTTATTTATCTGGAACAGCTCACGTTTAGATATTTTTATTAACGTGCATTCAAGCAACCAAAAGCTTGTACGTATTACTCCAAATGCTTTGATTTAATGTAATAAATAAAGCCACAAAGGACAATGAATCTGTCAAGTGTTTTTGCCTCTAAATGTCAATTGATTCTTGACCTGACCTCTGTAATTTTCCAATAAAAACAAATCCAGCAGAGAAAAGCGTAAGGTTTAATCGCAGCTGGCACATTTTTTATTTATTTAGAGAAGCTGTTTTATTCTGATTTATTTGGATCACGACTGACTTAGGACCAGGGCAGAAAATCGCACACACGAGCTGAATACTAGAAGTGGAGGACCCTGCATGCTTTCACACCTCTGGACACAATTCATATTTTTACAATGTAACACTGCTGTTTTCATGTTTGCTGTTTTGGTGTCTTAGGACCCAAATTGGATCGGCGGAATTGAACGAATTGGATCGGCTGATACTTACACTACGGTAATAAATATAGGCTTAATATAGACATACTAGCGAGACCGAAATGGACAATACTCACATAATGAGGCACAGTTCCAGCCTACTTGGGTTTCGACGCAGTATAAAATGAGAGTTTATAAGTCACCCCTAAAAAGACTTTCAGCGCGTCCAGTTCGGGTCCAATGCGTTCACTCATGTAGTCTCGTTTCTAGCCGATCCATGCAGTCCAGGTAACTCCATTAGGCGTACGAATAAATGTATGTTCAGAAACTGAATAACTCGTGCTCGTTTAAAAAAACATTTTGCTGTTTTCATGAGTCGGAGGTGTCTCGGTCCATGTTACCCTCGCTTTGGGCGAAATAAATTCGCGTTACGTTCAAGTGTACATCGAACCAACGCGTTCTATCATCATCGTATCTGCCCGACCAGTTTTAATGAACTCTGAAAACCCGTCGACCGTATCGGTACACGACTCGCCGCACACTCAACTTGAAATGTGTTACTGCATTACTACAGGTAATCCCGGCTGCTTCGTACTGCGCAAAGTGAATCTCGACCCAATAACTAAAAGAATGGGACGTCTTGCAGGCTACGTTTCTCTCCGCAGAGGCACGCAGGCAAAACATGACCTGGATCGCTCACTGGAGGATCCGGACGGGGTTTCACCTGACCTACAGGATCAAACACATTCATAGGGCCATAAACCTGTATTATTCCGTTTAAACTGTTTAAATGTTGCAAAACTTTGCTTTGTAAGAGTGATATAAAATGGTATTTCTTGTGCAAAACTCCTGTGGCTACACACCACACTTCTAATTACAATTGCCATTAATTAATTTGAACTGGCCACAACCACAAATATTATTGAATTGCAATTTACTGATTTGCAATTTAACAAACATTCCAGCATTCAGACAACAAAAATACTATTAGTCCAATACAAGGCTTTTGTAACTAAACATAACTGACCACATAATTTATGACTAATTAATACATATTTCTCCGAACATATGCAAAATGCAAAACAAAATAAAAATGCAAAACAAGGAAGACAGACAAAACTGCAATTTAATGTTTTTGTGCCAAGCAGCACTTCAAAAAATTAAAAAATGAAAGTAAATCAAGTAAATAAAAAATTATTCTAGGAAATCCTCATGGTTCTCCAACCTGGGTTGGTAAAATAAAATACAATTACTACAAAGAATTATATAAAGGAATAGCATTTTCTACTGATGGTATTTCAAACATTATTTATTATTGTCTTTGGAAACACCCCATATGTTGTCTGCATAATATCATGCTTAATTCATACTAATTAAATATATTATTAAAAAAACACCCACAGCCCTGATAAGAATTCATTCCAGTTTAATTCTGCTTTGTCATATAAAAATTATAAAAATTAATTCATCCCTTTCAAGAATCGGTACACACATATTAAAAATTTCACCACAGACTCCCTGAAGAACATAAACTTTCCTCGTCCTCTCAAAGGCCATTTAAACAACATTGTTATTTTACATCTGTGTGACTGAAGAAAAAACAGGAGTTAAGTCATTTCTCATTGATTCAGCCTGATTCAGCCAAAAATCAGCCTGGGTGATGAATGATGTTTAGAGTCAGATCAGCAGGAAGTAAATAGAATGAGGAGTACAATGACAGAGATCAGAGCAGAAAAGATATGAATTAGCAGACTCAGTGGTAACTTGAGCCCCATTCAAATACTTCAACATTTCAACCAACAAAAAATGTTTGTTCTACCAAATGTTTCAGTGGTGTGAGTGGAATCTCCCCTGAGGAATAGTTCTGGGGCTCCAGCCCACGCCATATTTCCAAAAGACACCAAGATTGGTCAAGGAAACCAATACATAGTACAATAGTCAAACCTTTAAAATGGCTCAGGCACCACTTAAGACCACACTTTGTCATTGGGATTTCTGTTCAGACAAAAATACCTCACAAGAAAAGAAACAAGCTTGAGCACTGAAGTTGAGCGGAACTGAGGTTTTGGGTGTTAAAAGAATAATGTCTCTTATGAGCAGAAAAAGATCGAGTTTGCACAGGAACAGGTCCTATCACACATCTGAGACAAATACACTATTTTGATTGTTCACCAGCATATTAAAACGATTCGTCAATTATCTATCTATCTTTAACAGAATAACAGAAATTAGAAATTAATTGACCAGGATTGTATTACCGTTTTGATTCTCTGCTGCCTGGCCTGATTTGGATTGTTATATTTCTGATTGTTAGCTGCCTGTCTCGACCCACACCTGTTTATCGTTACTCTCTCTGTTCTGCCTCTGATATATCTGTTTACCGTGTATGACCTTCTGCCTGTTCGACTATCCTAATAAACATACTGCAAATGGATCCAAACACCTCTGACTCTTCGTTACAGAAGACTTCGCCATATCCGGATCCAGCGGTATTGTCACAGCTGCCGTCCGAAATTTCAATGCAGGCATGCAGGGCATGTGACTCCTGACCCCGGAAACCAAGCACCGCAAGCCTAGCTGCGCCAACCATGCTGCAGACTACAAGCCCGATAAGCCCACGTCTGGCCTTTCCTGAAAAGTTTGATGGTTCTCCAGCAAAATGTAAGGGGTTCCTACTACAATGTTCTTTGATTGTCAATCAACAACTCTCTTTATATCCCTCTGACTCAAGTAGGATAGCCTTTGTGTGTTCTCTACTCACAGGTAAAGCATTAGATTGGGCTACGGCAGTGTGGAGAGTGGACGAATCCATATTCCTTACCTTTGAAATCTTCTTGCAACATTTTTGCGAAGTTTTCACGCAGCAGGAGGTAGGAGCCCGAAAGAACAATTATTGACCCTGTTTCAAGGCAAACAAACCACTTCAGAATACGCCCTAACCTTTCGCACCCTGGCAGCACAAACTAACTGGGTTGAAGTTAAACTCCCTCAAACTCCTGTTCCACAGAGATCTGAGTCCTGACCTTCAGTCTGAGCTTGCCTGCAGGGACAAGGGAAAGGATCTGGAGGACTTCATTGATCTCACCATCCAGGTAGACAATCTCTTACGCTCACAATGTTCCTCAGCCATGTCTCCATTATCTCAGCAGAGACCCGTTACTGAACCAGAACCTATGCAGCTAGGAGTTACTCACCTCACTCAAAAGGTGCGAGCTTACAGAATCCTCCATAACCTCTGTCTTTATTATGGAGGATCAGGCCACGTCAAATCATCATGCCCTGTACGTCCCTCCAGTGACTGACTCTTGGTGAGTGCAACCATCACTTCTTCCGTTCATCTCACTAATTTAACTTTACCAGTCACCTTAACCTTGCCAGACAAAACAATAACCTGTATGGCATTAATTGATTCAGGAGCAGCAGCAGGAAATTTCATTTCTCTGGAGTTCGCCCTTAAAATCACATCGCTCTAACTCTAAGTTGTCGATTGGGGCTCTACACTCTGAAGAACTCCATTTATATTCAATCACCTCACCTCATCATACCATAATCCTTGGCCTACCCTGGCTTGGTCTACATGAACTAGTCATCTCTTGGAGAGAGGGCAACATCAAACAATGGGGGGCTAAATGTCAATCAAGGTGTTTGAGCAAGGTCAGTTGTCTTGTTGGTACAACAGTCCTACAACTAGAATCCCAGACATCCAAATCTAATATACCCCCACAATACTCAGACCTAGCAGAGGTTTTTAGTAAGATGAATGCCTCACAATTACCCCCGCATCATGCAGTTGATTGTGCAATTAATCTTATACCAGGTTCACCCTAAGGGAAAAATTGTACACTGTGGAAGAATTGGCTAAGGGCTTTATACGCCCATCAAACTCCCTAGCGTCCGCAGGGTTTTTCTTTGTCAAATACAAGGATGGGGGCCTACGACCCTGTCAAGATTACCGAGCTCTAAATGAAGTAACTATTAAATTTAGATACCCCTTGCCATTAGTCCCAGTAGCCCTAGAACAACTCCATCAGGCCAGGTATTATACTAAGCTTGATTTACGTAGCGCCTACAACCTAGTCAGAATTAAAGAAGGTGATGAATGGGGGGATGGGGGGACACTATAAATACCTTGTCGTACCATTCATACTGGCTAATAGTCCGTCTGTATTTCAGTCGTTCATGAACGACATATTCAGAGATATGCTCGAGAGGTGGGTCATCATCTACATTGACGACATCCTGATCTACTTTAATTTGTTAGAGGAGCACGTTTAGCATGTCCGATTAGTTTTTAAATGTTTATTGGAATTTCAATTATATGTCAATGAGGAGAAGTGTGAATTTCACTCTACTAATACTGATGGAATAATGGTTGCCCCATCAATCTGGATTGAGAAGTTATGATGAAGAGATGGGTTGGCTGAAACCGCAATTATTTCTGTTTTTGCAAGGTTGAGTTGAAGGTGATGGTCCTTCATCCAACACAATATGTCCGTCAGGCAGGCTGAGATACATACCATGAGATCATCAGGGTGGAAAGAGAGATAGAGCTGGGTGTCATCAGCATAGCAATGGATAGGAAAAGCCATGTTTATGAATGACGGATCCTAGAGACGCCATGTAGATGGAGAAGAGAAGTGGTCCAAGAACTGAGCCCTGGGGCACTCCAGTGTCTAGATGTTGCAGGTTGGACACCTCTCCCGTCCAAGACACCCTGAACGACCTGTCAGAGAGGTAAGATCTGAACCACCGGAGTGCAGTACCTCTAAAGCCTAGTGATTTGAGCGTAGTCAGCAGGATCTGGTGGTTTACAGTATCAAAAGCGGCTGACAAATTCAGCAGAATAAGAACTGACAATATGGAGTCCGCTTTAGCCAGTCTGAGGTCTTGAACAACCGAGAGCAGTGCAGTCTTGGTCGAATGACCTTTCTTGAAGCCGGATTGGTTGTTATCCAAGAGGTTGTTCTGGGTGAGAAAGGCAGAGAGTTGACTGAACACAACTTTTTCTAGAATCTTGGCCATGAAAGGAAGCAGGGATACTGGTCTGTAGTTTTCAAGTAGTGTTGGATCTAGATCTGGATTTCTTTAGCAGTGGGGTTACCCTAGCCTGCTTAAATGTAGTGGGGAAAATACCCAGAAAATATTAAGTGCTTGTGTGACTGCTGAAGAAATAGCTTGCAAAAGATGAGATGGAATGGGATCGAGCAGTCAGGTGGTAGGATGGCTAGATGACATGAGTTTGGAAACCTCAGACTCAGAGAGCTGAGTAAAAGAAGTAAGTGTTTGTGGCGTTGCTGGCGTAATAACTATGTCAGTTTGAGGTGTGGCGAATTGAGCACTGATTGTTGCAGTTTTGTTGAGAAAGAATGTAGAAAAGTCATTAGTAGAGAGTGTTGAAGATGGAGGTAGAGGGGGAGGACAGAGGAGAGAAGAAAATGTTTTAAAGAGCATGTGGGAGTTTGCAAGCATTGCTAATTCTGTGATGAAAATATGACTTTTTAACAGTAGTGACAGCAGCCGAGAAGGAAGACAGAGGAGCTTGGTAAGACATGAGATGTGCAGAATTCTTTGTCCTGCGCCACATCCTCTCTGCAAGCCTGAGTTTAGAGCGATGCTCACAGAGACAGCCAGGGTGCAGAGGGAGTGGCGCGGGCTGGCCTTTATGATAGCAGACATACTCTGTCTAGACATGATGCTAGAGTACAGCAGAGTGTGTTAGTAGCATTATAAGTATCAAGTGAGGAGAGTTTGTCAGATGGAGGGAGTGCAGATGAAACCATAGAGGATAGTCTAGTGGATGATAGTGAGCATAGGTTTCTGCGAAAGGAGACGTGTGGTGGGGTGTGGGGTGGTTTCGGAAGTGATTTGGATGTTGAAAGTGAGAAGGAAATGATCCGATGTGTGTAGTGGAGTGACCAGTGTTTCAATAGCAGAGCAGTGTCTTGTGTAAATGAGGTTGAGCTGGTTACCAGATTTATGCGTAGCTAAAGTTGGCACTCTGTTGAGTAAAGTCAAGTCAACTTTATTTATATAGTGCTTTTTACAAATTGTCATTGTTTCAAAGCAGCTGTACATAAATTATATCTTTAAGCAGAGTACAGAGCACACACAGACAGACACACACACAGACAGACACAGAGAAAACAAGGGAGGAGAAACCCAGGTAATATATTATGCAGATTATACAGTCATATATGGGGTATGAACAGATAGTATGAAAATATTATTAATAATAAGTGCAAAATTAAAGCTGATT
>JAZGTJ010015366.1:0-13431 GCA_036877575.1 Botia almorhae | reverse complement strand
ATGTACAGTAAACATATTTTGTTAATTGTTTAGTAATTATTAGGCATATTACATATATAAAATAAAAGGCATATAACAATCTAAAAACATTTTTTTAAAAGATAATTGAAAATTTGTACTTCTATTCAATTTGTGCATGTTATGGGTCAACTACCCTTACATAAATGGTATATATATGGGGCTGACACTCATCAGAAACAACTCTTATAATGTTTTATAACTTTATCGCATGCTCTTCTGTAGCTATTTTCTGGAATGTTCTGGGAATGCTTGATGCTGTCAACCAGGACGAGACGCATTTAAAGAAGCCTGAAAATGGCTCTCCCCCATACGTGCATGAAAGAAAGGTCATTGGTTGTGTTTTCTAATTTACCAACACTTGTCTGGGGACCTAAAGAGATGGAAATTTCTTTGTTACCAGCCAGTGTAATAATATCCCTATCTCAACCTGGGAAATCTACAGAAGCCCTTGTGACCTCAGTCTGCACACTCAAGCCATTACTAGCGGAAGAGTGAAAAATTCACCGCGCTCGTTTCAAATATGATCCCCTCCTCGCTCCCTGGTCCCCCCTTTTACCAGCAGCATATGAAAAGGCCCTGTGTCTCTTCTTGAATAGCTCATAATAACGTGTTTTAAGAAGCACAGCCTTACTGCACCCAAAGGACGCGGCAGAGTGCCTGGATGTAATATCCATGTATTTTCTGCAAATAATTAAAGGTCAGTTTGGGTTAGGCTACAGTTGCCTGGCTGGTGAAGTCCCCAGTGCGGCCCGGCGCTCTTTCCCTTTCATCAGCTGCGATGCTTTGCCAAATGTGATTACATCTTTTTTAGGCCATCTGTTTTCTTGGCACCACCTATGCATAAGTTAAAAAATTATCCTTATTGCTATGACACCGTCCCAAGTTCATTTCCTTTAATCACGAAAGCTATGGCGTTCGTTCAGCGCTATTGTTATACTGTTTAGGCAGAATGCGGTTAAATGCAGTGGTTTGAATTTAGTACCCCAAATGTTTTCAATACATTTATCGGAACTCTATGCGAATCAGTATTAAAGAGGACTTAACCTCGCATAATAGTTTCTGACACACTCATTGTTTGATCTTAACCCACCATAACAAGGTCAGATTTCCAGGCCTGTCTCCAACAGAAATCATCAAAACTGTTTCTGCTTACACATTTCTGTTCAAAAGTTTTGAAACACTTCTTTTTAATGTTTCTCATGATCTTAAAAAAACCTTTTATATAGAAGCTGTTTATAAAAAAAGGATGGTTTGGGCCAAAAATGAAGAAAAAGCACCTAATAAAAGCCTAGAAATCCTTCTATACTGTTTAAAAATCATCTCAGGGTGACGCCTCAAAAAACTGGGTGATAAAATGCAGATTTTTGCAAATTCCAGGCAATCTGTGACTACATTGACGACACTAGAATATAACCTTGTTTAATATATTTTCTTTAGTCACAACATAATTTCCAAAGTTACATTTGTGTTGTTTTATAGTTTTCAGAAGTCATAAGGCTACTATTATTCTGAAATGTAAAAATATTAATAAAGAATAATTGTTTCTAAACATTAGAACAGATTCCCATGTTAAAACCACCAACCTTGCCATGGTCACATACGCAGTGTCACTGACACGCATGCATTGTATGCTCAAAAAAGCCCCTGCCCATGACAGCGCTCATTCACACACACGCTCTCTCCAGCGTCTGGCAGGAGGTCTGGCTCGCTTCGACTGGCTGCGCCTCACTGCCCTTGTGCAGTGGTGTGCCAGTTGTGTCTCCCCCCCATTGCTGCGAATGCCACCATCTGCTGAGCCACGTGGACATCATAATCTCCCCTTAATTACATTAGCGCCGCAATCAGTTACTGCATTACAAGGCCCGGCGAAGAGCTTTTAAATCTTGGAGGAAATCATAAATAATTGCACTAAGTACCCAGCGCCAGATGTGCGTGCCAACTTGGCGGGCATGAGATAAATAGTCGTCCTGCTGATGACGCTGTTCAATATTGTGTGGGGTTTTTTTGGCGATGTCATCCTTTTTTAGCCTTTGCTCTTTCTATCTCTCTCCCTTTATCAAACCACTGTTCTTTTGGCTCTCCTCTCTGCTGCCGGCATAAGGAATAGCAAGCGCTTATCGTCCATTAACGTTACTCAGCTGGACCTGTTGCTGTAGTTTTGTAGTGCGGTAAGAAGTGATCACCTAGAGATGATAAAGTATCGGATCTGTGGCTGCTGCTTCTTAGGTTATGAATGAAGTTGTTTCTGGGAAGAGCGTGTATATTTGGTTTGAATGAGTTTTGGTGTTGTCATCTGTCATTAATTAGAATTAAAATATCAAAAGGGCTTTCGAGCATTGCAGGCTTTGTCTTGCATAACATCCTGCAGAGATCTGTGTTGGTTTATCTCATGAGTATAAATGTGTTTAATAACGTTCATGTGTTCATATATGCTGGGAGAGGGAAATGGCATTATTAGATAATTCTTTCTCATGATTGTAGTTGAGTTAGAGGTCAATGTTTTTCTGTGTACCCAGATGAAAACCGAGATTGCGCTTTCATAGCTGAGGAATTTCCAGTGATACTTCATTATAGTATCAACAGTGTCTCAGATTTTTTTCTACTAAAATTCCTTATAGGAGAATAAAACTGATATACATTAAGTGTATAAGGGTGTCATAGGTCAAATAATCTGTTCTTGGTTCTAAACACAGATATTCCTGTGAGACTACTGAGAAAAAGGAAAATGAGGCAAAAGCCTCAGTTTTTCGCTATTTAAGCTCATTGCTGTTAGGCCGAACTATTTGAAATACTGAAGAGATCTCATTTTTTCTATGGTTAGTTTTGGTTCATCTGTAAAATGTTCACAGTTCAGTGTCACAACTGACAAATACAAAACAAAAGTCATTTTCAGTCGAAATGCAAACTTAATTTAGAGCTATAGCAGAGAAAAGGGGTGTTACCTTGATAAATGGTCAATTATACGGTAAACAATTGTCTTACTAATTGCATTCTTATCGCTCAGTTTGCTAATTGCTCAGATTTACGACAAATATCCGAATTCACCACTTGTCATTTTTAAAGTCCTCATGAACTATAATGGCTGGCAAGAAGAAGCAGCACACAGGATGATTCATTGGACCTGAATCAACTGATTCACAATTATTCGCTTATTGTGAAAACACAAACGGCTGCAGCATTTATCATATTCAAATGAGGCAGTAAAATAAATGATGCCTGTGTGTTGGTGAGGTGCAGACAGCCTTTGGCATTTATGAGAAACAAAGACAGAAAAATAGAGAGGGAGAGGGAGAGAGAGAGAGAGAGAGAGAGAGAAAGAGACAGAGAAGATGCCAGGCCTATAAAGGCCCTTTTGGTGCTGCTTTGTCTTCATGATGGAAAAAAGTAATGTTGACTTGTCTCATGCCTGTTTTTAATCACAAGAGCAATATGGCTGTTAATTAAGAAACTGATTTTAATTATAATGTATATGTGCAATATATACGAGCACATTATTATCAATACTTTGGGGACATATTTGTCTCCAGTGTGAGGTGCATTTAACAACATTTCCTTTGCAGACATTTAGGATGTTTAAAAAAGACATTTAAAAGTAAATAATGTTATTTAAAAATTCTAAAAATGCAAAACGCATGTGTGTGGGTTAGGACTGGTCTATAATAATTACAATTAGCTGTTTAGTTTGTACACAGTACAAGCCTATGTTATTTCCTCATTTGGACTGTTAACTAAACGTGTGTGTGTGTCTGACCACAGGCACTTTACCTCCTCTCATTTGCTTTCATTTCAACCAGATCTTGTTAGAATAAAAACCAGAGGGGTTTGACGATGGAGAATTCCAGGTATTGACTAAATATATCTTTTCATTTATCATAATTTCTCCCTCCCACTTTGTCGCAGCTTCACTGTTTAAGGAAGATGGATGACACAAGATGTTGTCTTGCCTTTCAGACTCTTTCTGCTCGGGTAAGTGTGTCCAATGTGGAATTATTTTGCCAGTTTATTACTCTCCAGTAAGCGGCTGTCACTGTGTTCCCACTCGTGTCACTTCCTGTTCGAGCTTGTGTAAGGGCTTATCTGAGTGGCGTTAGCTGTCAGATGGCTTGTCAGCCATTGTGGCTCTATGGAAACAAAGTTGCAATGGATTCCAATTGTAAATCAGCATGTAGATGGAGCGCACTTTTAAATAATTGTGTTTTTGGTCTCTTGAGTGCTTTACATTTTTATGGCTCTGTGCTTATGAAAACAGACAGTTATTTTAAGCAAACACTGAAATCAATCATTCTCATCTATCAAGATATCTGAGCTTGTAGATGTTTAACAACTTTGCGCAGTTGGTATATTGTAAACTGTAATATTATTTTCGCAAATTCAGTACGCTTAGGTGTCAATCATCAATGACATCACAGATGAATAAATAAATCAATATATCGCCATAGGGTTGGCATCAAGATGCTATCAAAACTATTGTGTAAAGAGTTATCCTATTGCTAAGCTAAGCATCGTTATCAACAGGCAAATGTTTCACAAATACTTTACACTTTCACGCTTGTATGATTAAACTTTGCGTAATGTTGAGTCTGGAAGGAGACAATGTTGTCCTTAAATCACCCCAGCATACCACATTCTCCATCGCCCTGTGCCACAAGGGCGGCCATTAATATCAGGAGGGGACAATTCCCCCTGGCACTGTGACTTATGAGAGGGGGTCTTGCTCGGCACTGTGACACAGACCCTGCTGGAGTGGAGAGTTCTAGAAAGCGCTGACTTCCTCATAAACCAGAGACGAACCCCAACCATCTGCTCCAACGCTAGTTACCTTCAAGTGTTGGACTTCCTGTTATTACTTGTAATACTTCATCGCAGAGCAGCCCTGCAGTCAGCAGTTCAGAGCGTATTCAACTTTGTGAACTTTTATTTGAACTTCCAGCATTTTCTGGACTGCACCTGTTTCTGCGGAAGAAGAAACAGTTCAGGAATGAGCTCTACAAATAGGTCTTGAAAGTTACAGCAAAGAGATAGCTGATATCATTTTCTCTTACCAATTTTACTAGGAAAACCGAGGAAAATTCCTGTAGTTCAACTGGTACAGCATCACGCTAGCAACACTAAGGTCATGGGTTCGATTTCCAGGGAACACACCACTAATAAAATGTTTACCCTAATGTGTCGATTTGGATGAAAGAATCGGCTAAATAATGATAGAGGAAAAATGTAAAAAAAAAAAATCAATAATAAAAAATAATTTGCACACAATAATATTCCCACATGCAATATACTAATGGAAGACATAAAATGTGTTTGTGCTTTATTTAATTACCACATGTTTAGGATTGCCACCTCAAAGGTCTTAGACAAAAATGACTTCATTAACTGAAACTGGAAACCAGTCCAAAGTTTATGTCATTGAAGGCTTTACTTTATTGTACGTCATACCCCTGCCAAACTGCAATCTAATACCAAATCAAATGGCAGTAACATTTGGTAGCAATAAATCTATCAACAAAACAGAAACAAACAAATGTTGGATGAAAACACAATGACTTCAAATCAAATGTGCAACATTTGCCTAAAGTTCAGTTTAAATTAGGCAATTGCATAGTGCCTGTTCACTAATTAACTATAATGGGTTTGTTTTTCTAAAGAAAGACGTTAATCAGTTAAAAAAAAAGTATAAAATAAAAAATACTTATTTATTATGAAATACTGTCACAAGTCTTTAACGTTATGGATTGTCATGATTTGTTTTGCAAAAACTCATTACAAAACACATGGAATGTGACTCAGTTTTCTTATAGCATATAACCGATAA
Organism: Botia almorhae; assembly: GCA_036877575.1. Lineage (NCBI taxonomy): Eukaryota > Metazoa > Chordata > Actinopteri > Cypriniformes > Botiidae > Botia > Botia almorhae. The sequence continues at coordinate 7,598 of JAZGTJ010015366.1, read as the reverse complement.
TATACACAACAGAAATAATCAAACCTAGTTGATCAGTTAACATTGCATTAAAATGGTAACATTGTAACAAACTCATGTGTGAACTCAGACACGCAAACATTCGTAAACATGCACGTTCCACTCGCTAGCACTTCCCTCACCCCTCTTCCCCAAACTCTCCCGATATTTTCCCCTCGGCATTGTGTTATTTCCATTATTATTAATATCTGCCAGCTTAATTTTCAGCCCTGTCATAACGTGACAGCCTAAATGACTAGAGACAATCGCTTATTGATAACTTTCCAGGCAAACCTGCCACTGGAGCCAGCTGATCAGACCATTCTCTCATGCTGCGGGCGTCTCGCATGCTTGAGATAATGGGCCACTGCTCCCGTGCTGAAACAGATTGAATGTGCAGTCAGTCACTGTCTTTCTGAATCATACTTCAGTCTATCAGACAGACAGACTCGGATTATCATTTTACAGACGTGGGGGGAGGAGGAGGAGAGAGAGAGAGGGCGAGAGGAAGATACGGTTGTGTTATATCATTCAATTTTTTGCGTTTACCCCGGTTTTACATTTAAGCACGGCAGCAGCTAACATCATCACACAGCTTGAAAAGAAGGCCCCTCCCCCTCGTTAACAAATGCTTCGATACTCGATATTCGATTCCTTCCTAGAATTCCTGATTCATGATGAATGTTTTTCTCTGTCGAGTTCCCTGTCACTCAGGTTGGAGGAGAAATCTCTGTTATGATTGCAGACATTACATCACTGCTGTCAAAATCAAAGTTAACAGATGGGGCGTCAGTAGGAGACCATTCACTCACCGAGTCAGTGTCAAACCTGAGAGCCTGAATGACACACAGATAGACGTTTTCACAACCGCGAGGGTCCAAACGTGTCAGTCTCAGCAGTCAACTCCACTGGACTTATGTGTGTTTCTGCTGATCTGAGTACTGTGGTAATGCACCTTCTGCAAAACAGCCTTCCAGTCTCCCAAGTTTCCAAGCAAAACACACACACGCTTGATTAAAGATAAATAAGTGGATAAATAAACAGACAGTTAGATACAGCCTGAGCAGAATTCCAAGAGGGAGTTTTTTCTAAAGTTTTATCACAGCACAGTGATTAATAATACATTAGGATTAGAGAACCAAGCTGCATGTTTCTAACTTTAATAAACCAAGAGAGATATACCGTAAAAACAGCCACAAAATAATGTGTGTGTGTGTGTATGTGTGCATGTGTTTGTTTGTATCATAAAAACACCTACCTGTAGGCCTTCTATGGACCCAAGCTACATTAAATGTGTGGAGAAGTCACCATGGCGATTGGTGTTACCACTGTACTTTACTGTTACATTGTACTGTCTGTCAGGCTTTTCATTATGAAAGAGCGAGGCTTCTCATTGGAGAGAGCAGAAAGGAGCTATGAGAGGCAAAATAATTGGCACGGAGGTGTAAAATTCACCCTGTTCAACGCCAACTGTTTAAAATATGGATGGCGTTGTTTTGGTTTGTTTGTTTCTGTTGGATTCTATTGGGGGTGTACCACATATGACTCTGACCTCTTCGAAATCACTGGAAAAGTAAACAAAACTTTGATGCTGCTTCTTTATTATGTCTGAAGAAGTTCTTGAGAAAACTGACTAGCAGTAACTCTGTAAAGTTGCAGGTTTATACACAGGTCACACCACAAGATCTCAGAGAACTTATCTAACAAATGTTGAGCAGCTTTTGAAGAAACAGTTTTGTAAATAAGAAAGAATTTGAGGTAAACTCAAATCATAAACTGCATATTAGGCATAGCACAGTGTGGTTTTAGTTTTCATAGCGAGTTTATTTTTTAGTATAACCTATACTTTAGTATTTTATACTTACTGAGACACAACGAAGAATTTTATGAATAATTTCATGAAATGTTAGTGCTTAAATCTCATTAGATCACAGTGGGAAGAATCTACGTCAGCAGAGCCCAGATGACGTCACAAAATATCACAATGCGTTTTCGCTGTGCATTGGCTATAGCTTTGCCACACCATCACACTAATCTTCATGCGCTTGATTTGACTCTCTCTTAGACGTCCTTTTGTTAAGTCTTGCATAAATGCATAGATAACAAAATTATTCAATTAAAGGAAAGGCCCTTGACGTTTTTTCACTGTCACCTTAAATCATGCATAAACGTGATAATTATCCAGGCGAGGCTTAGAAGGACCCATCACGACTGCTTTAAATCCAATAAACGTCCTGACCCGATCATTAGAATTGACCATCTATCAGGCCCATCGAGTTGCACATTGTCATTAACCGTCACTTATAATCCCTCTTGATCAGCACTAATTACAGATAGTGCGAGTGAGTGACCAATAATTTCAGTCTGGGAGCCGCATAAGGCTTAGATTTTTCTGGATTGAGCTCCACAAAGCAAAGGAGATCCTTCAGATTTGGGTGATAGCGTATACCACACTTTCAAACTCTTCAGCCTAAATTAAAAAGGAATTCTGGGATACTGTAGAAGATACTGTAGCATCTTGACTACAGGTAGTTGTTAGTTCTCCCACAACCTAAAACGAGAATGTTTGTCATAATTAGCTTGCATTTGAAAAGAGAGGCTGCCTTATAAATTATTGTCATAAAAACAAACAGTCATATATATTATAAACATAATTACAGCACTGAAATAAATTCAGGTACTGAGTGGAGAGATTTTTTCTAAATGCATTTACGCTGTATAGTACAATTTCTTAATATTACATAAAATCACTTTGAAATGAAGTTTCTGGGTCACATCATATTGTGGAAAAGGAATTTTATATCAGAAATTAAATATAAATATATTGATTTATCATCCTTACCTTGTTAAATTTGCTATCCTGTGATTAATTTGTTATATAGCTAAAGCATGTGTAGGGCCCAGAAGAATTTAGTAGTAAGGCTTTGATTTGTATCTTAGCTGAATGCATGTTTTACTGTACGATAAATATTTCAGATTTAAAAGACCTACCTCAACCTACCCCAAGGAATGACTACCTCAGGAATGACTAAGTCACATCAAAGATTATAACGGCTATCTAACTAGCTGTTGCTCTAGCTAGCTAACTCTTATATAAACTCTGTCTACCAACCATGTCAAGACTGCATGTGACCTATTCCTATAAACTACCTAATTAACTCCACCAATTACAGTTCTGAAGGCTGCAAGGGTGATCATACAAACAAACTGTGGTTTCTATAATGATTCCTGCAGTGATGGAGATCAACATTCTGCTAACAATCCTGTGGGTCTGGCTTTTGCCTTGCTGTCTGGCAACCTCAGGGCCTCACAATGCAAACAACAGCAAACAGCTGAAACAGCTGCAACAACAAAACAACAACAAAGACTTGTCCTCATTTATCCTCCAGCTGGATTTCTGAGCTTGTTGTATCAGAGCCATCAGCATCTGATCCCAGCTATTCTATTTACATTTGTGGGTGACAATATTCCACTCTTGTTATAAGCCAGAGAGTGAAAGATCCGAGAACAAAAGGGCAGAGATTTGCGCCGATTCGAAGGGCCAGCAAATCAGCCCACACCACACTGAGAGAATCCTGCCAGTATGGGCTGTCTGACCTTGGTTTATTGGCTCTTGATTAGGCTTGTGGTCACATTAGACGCTCCATCGTTCTACCACAAACACCCTGAGGAATTCATGGTGGCACACGGCGGGATTCCGCACACAATCCGGCTTTCATTTCACGCGAGGGCACAAATCCCCGTTCATCTTGGCCTCTTTTCCTTCATAATCACGTCATAAAACCAATGAAATCATACACACACAAGACTTGTTTCATTATGTGACTTTAACCATTTTTATTGATTACCACAATGTGTGACTCTCAACCTCATTTAGTTTGGCTCTGTGGTTAATCTCCACATATCCAACTCAAACCAAATGTCAGATGGGGTTCATTTTTATCACACCGTGAAGAGAGAGAATCAGATTATGGAAGAGAGTTACAGTATGGGCATGGTTTAAAATACTGTACAGTATGAACAATGATCATGGCATGTCTGCGACTTCACAGAAGAACCCTCTGAGGTTTTCGGATGGTGAAAATCCGCATCTCTTCCTTCTCCTCTCCTCTGCTCTCTTCCTTAGAAACACTTAGGCAGCACACCATTCTTCTCCGGGCTCTGAGCATTGTTCACATTCCTTCTGCCGAACGCTTGAAAGCACCCCATTTTTCACTCGGCCACTTCCTCGTGGGACCCCGGCCCAGAGAGCAGCATGCAGTGGATGTGTTTTATTGGACTGTTGCTGACAAATAAATCTAAATATGTATTTTGGTCATGTTTGCAGGCAGGCGGTGTCCTCAGGGGTAGAGGTGGGTGATTATCAGCCATAAATAAAAGTAGCAGGTCATTCACATGTGCATACTTTAAAAAGGAGAGAGAGAGAGAGTCACAAAATATATCCATGTGTGTTTTCAAAATCTTAGGAATAAAGAGCATACTTTGCATATGTGTGTAGTTTCCATCTGCTTTAGGTTGTGGTAAGTATTAAAGGCATAGTTCATTCAAAAATGAGAATTCTGTCATCAGAATTCACACACAAAATAGACCCTCATGTGATTTCCACATTACTTTTGCTCTGGAACACATAAGTTGGATTGAAAGGTAATAGCAATGAGGGCTTCCAAATAAAAAAAAAAAAGACTAAAAAGCACCATCACCAGTATTCCATATTCACTATACTCTAAACCTTCTAAAGCCATGACATGATGTTGATTAAATAACAACAGAATATTAATTTTGGATGTACTGTCCCTTTAACTCAACAAGTCACTATAGGAGTAAACATTCTTTATAAATCTAAACGGTCAATCTAAGACAAAATGAGTTACACTAACAGTGTTTTACAGTAACGGGTTGTCTGAAACTGTTAAAGATTCCCCTCTTCAGTACAAAGCAGTTCATCTTTTGCTATTCTGACGTTTCATATTTTTCCTACAGCCAAACTTAAATCATACAAATGTCAATTCTGTCACATCACATTACGGAGCAATGGATGACCAAAACACAGAACAAATGGATCCAAGAGCGGGAAGAGGTAACTCGAGCAGGTCACACAAGTGACAGGCACATATAATATACATAGTTGAGTAGATAAAAGTCAGCAGCGTATTGAGACCTGCCAGCCCAACACAAATCAAGCTGTCCATTACACGAGGACCTCGCAGGTCACGCTCTTAATGAAATGGTCTGGGCTTGCTGACGGGGCTGAAAGAAAGTCAATGGGAGATGCTGGGCAGCGGCACGCCTCCGTGATTGACACATCCTGAGCCACTGGCCCATCCGACGTGTCAGGGAGGAACGGCGCGTGGCCTTGACTTGGCGTCCCCCATCAGCGTAACACGGGGTAGGTATGGTACAGTAAATTATAGCTTTGTTCGCTGGCTCTAAACGTTACGTTTGGTCTGATATATGACAGATCATGTGGCCGAGGGTGCGGATAACAAATGAAGATCTCTAGCTCCCCTACGTACTTAAATGCATTAATACTCTGTATGTCATTTCATACAGGTCGCAACAATTTGCGCTATCACGCGCCACAATTACCGTTGTCTCTCGCGCTGTAGGGCGAAACGCGTCGCATACATCACGCATTCACCAGCGTCACGACGCAATTGACACAATACGGAGAAAAGTCTGCTAAGTTTTCAATCCGAGATGGGCGCTTTGAAGGTAGACAAAACTGCAGGGAATAAAAGAGGGGGCCTTCGGCATGCTGCACTTCTGAAGGCTGGCGCGCTTCTCCAGCTGCCTGGCTTGACAAGCTAGCTTTTCCACGGCGGCGCCGAATTATATCTGTGTGTCTAATTATGTCTTTTCAACTGCTCACAATGAAAGTCTGTGTGCCTTCCACTCGCGGAGTAGGACAGCGGGTAGAAGTGCCGCCCGAAAAGAACACACTCCCGTGCTTCTGACATAGATACCTGTCTGTGTGTCAACATAGCACATTCCCTGACGTCCCGGCACCCTAATAAAAGAGACCTGTGCAAGAATTTGAGATGCTGCCGTATTATTTATTTATTTAATTTATTATAAGAGTAACGAATCACCTATTATCTTTTATCACATTTTTACCCACACAATTATCTTTGCTGTCTGTCTTTGTTAGGATCAGAGCATTTTTCTGGACCCGTAAGCTACATTACAAATGCATTAATAAAACATTATGTTCGTGCAAATGTAAATCAGAAAGCTAGCTATGGATTTAACATGCGATTACTGGAACATAAAATATAGACTGCACATCCACACCATCGCATAACCAAATTGGCGTCAAATGCTTTTAAACACAAACTTATTTTCTAATAGACAGTTTTCTATCTATTTTCATCATTTGTATATTTCCTTGTCTCCTTTCTCATACTTTATACGTTTTTCGTGTTTCCCAATAAAGACTCGCGCTACTCGATCATGCACCAAACTGGTCACAAGGGGGTAGCATTGATACAGCTCTGCAAGCCTCTGGCGCCGAAGACATGTTGTGGGACAAACTGCCTTTGATGTAATTGAGGTCTCAGACCTTTTACGAGAGCATATATTGGTTTGTACGTGAAAATGTTGAAGGAACAATGGATTTCCATAAGTGGATGTAAAATTGTGTTTGGAACTCACCTCTGCATGCTAACCACTTTTCTAAACAATAACAAAAAAGGTTGCAAAGACACCACGGCTTGTAATTTTTCAGGGACCATGCTGGGGAAATGAAAGAGACTAAAGCATTAGGATTAAAAAGGTGACTAAAAGATTCTGACACACTCACTTGTGCGCGCCGCATCCCTGTTGATTCATCAAAATAAACATGCAGATTTCACGAAGTCAAACTGTTTACAGGAGGTGAAGAAAAAACAGAGTTTAGGAGCAAAGAAATCTGTCAGTGTTTTCCAGTAAATACAAATTATTTTAATAAGGAAATTTCTTCACCGATAAAAACCTCTGACATGGACGTAGATTTTAAGACCTACATAGAAGGAGTAAAATCATCCAGAAGAGGTAAACATGTTTTGGATGGGCATATGTCAGACTCCACAGAGCACAAACACTGAATAAAATGATTACTTAAATAATGTACAAATTTAACTTTTCTAATCATCAATCTTATAATTCTTGCAAAATTGCCACCTAATAAGCATTTGTGCCTATTTATCTTATCACCCAAAGCGATACTTTAAAGCAATGTAATACCACAGGCTCATAAATAAAGGTTACACATTTACATATTCAGTTTATCATGAATACTGCATACACTGTACATAAAAATACAAACACTCTTTATGAAATATGATCTAGCAGCAGGCAAGAAATGATACACGCTGTCCTTTTGCATTACTCAATGTTCCTTATTAACTTCCTTTGTTGATGAATAAAGAATGGAATATATTTGACCAGGTTTATATATAATGCGGCCTTCAACGCCTCCATTTCTCTTTGCATTTGACAGAACACGTAGCATTTAAGTAAATATGTAAGAAATTGTTTCCGTATTATCACGTTGCAAATGTGTGGCTAATAAGAAATTGAAGAATGGGTTTAGCGGAGGGAGTGGGCAGGTGTGTGTGGACGAG
>JAZGTJ010015365.1:0-13432 GCA_036877575.1 Botia almorhae | reverse complement strand
TGTGTGTGTGTGTGCGCGTGCATGTGCTTGTGTTTTGACTACACTGCACATATTGTGCAGCACACCATATTACAGAATAAGACACAGGTGGTCTGGATCAGTAATGCTAATATTTACAGAAAGTATTACAGATAAAAATGACCAGCTTGTTTGAATCCAGTTTTGCAAAGATGCACACTGTGCATGAAGCTGTCTGAATGTATGTTTGGTTTCACAGGATCGTCACAGTTTTGCAAAAGCCCTAGGCAAATTAGCCAAAGTATGTAACACATAAGGGGCGTGGAATGTGTAGAATTTTATGAACGAATGGCATTTCAGTTCAGCAGAAATCCGCTGAGTTCAGCATACGCAGGTCTGCTGATAAGAACGAGAACCTCCAGCCTAGCAACTCCACAAACATTTACCCAAACGCCAGGGGACACACTGTGCCCTTGCCCTCGTTCCACACACGCTCTCATACTCATAAGAATGTGTCCAAATGCGAACACTGTGTGTTTATATGACAGTTTTCATTTACTAATGGTTAAAGAACAAACAATAAAAGCTCTATTAACGGATCTTTAAACACATTTGTAAGGGATTATGTTAGTGGAATAGGGACAGAAAACATGAGTAATGAGCGAAGGTCTGATCTTCCCTTTTGTATGTGTCAGTGTTTGGACTGTAAAATAGTCTGTCGGTGTGCTTGTCTGACCTACTTCGGACGAGCTCCACGTTGCTCTGCTAACAGCTCTCCCTTTCTCTGGCATCAGCACATCATATCTGATCCATCACGCCGCCTGTTCCACACTGTAACTTAATAACTCTTCATTATTGATAAAGTCCCCTGAGTTAAATCGGATTTGTCATTTAAATTCACCAGAACTCATCTTTGCTTACATGCCAACAAGACAAGCAATGAACAAGTCTGAATCTGTGTTGTAATATTTTTGAAGTGGGGCATCCCATGCAATTGCAAATTAAACAGATTTGACACAATTTCAGTACCTTGACTGCAGAAGTTTACTCATTTTACATGCTGTTACAAGATGTTTGGTAATTATAACAGATCATTTTCATAGTATTGACATTTTATCAACAGAAAAGAAAACTTAAGCTAGTTTAGTTTTCAGGTTCTTAGAGAGACTATGTAAAATGTATGAAAATATTGTATGAACATTACCAATACTGTAGGAAATGGACACCTTAAAATTACAATTTGTTGTGGTGCAATAAACCTTGACTAACTTTGCAAATTGGCTTCATGAAAATGGAACAATCCATCAAAGGGGATTATAGCGTTTGTTTGCATTGTTTATAACGATCTATGCCTTCAGTACCGTAGACTTTCAAACTAAAGCTTACAATGCAGTCTTGCTCAACAGAATGCTGCTGTACTTAACCGCAGTGTTCTTGCTTTATCTTAATCTTCCTCTCACCCTGCATATCCTGCCAGCCTGACCCCTCTAAACACCAGCCAGTTACCTCATCTGTCCTTTATAAAGCAGCTTACAGCACTGTGTGCTAATCTGTTTATATATGGTCACTTTTAAAGAGAAAGCAGTAATATGTGTTGATGGCACCTGGATGTCTCACTGCATTCCATCACACATAGCTGAAGGGAGAAAGACAAACAAAAAGCAAGACAGAGTGCAGTTGTATGTTGATTAATCCACACTTTTATAACCTTTTAAAGGCATGGTGGTCTTGCATGTGTGCAAGTCTTTGTGTAAATGAGGGAAATTGAGTTGTATGAACATAACCAATACTGTAGGAAAACTTCATGCCAGAATAGAGACCCGTGTAACGTGACCCACATCTACTGTACACAGATAACCAACCTTCTCTTTTAAATTCTTTTCTTCAGAGGAATAGAGCTCAGGAATGTTTCTCAGTTGTGTAAAATGCTGTAAAATACATTATTTAAACAAGAATAATAGAATCAAAGCCGTCTGTAGAATCAAAGTAGAATCAAAGGGAGAGAACACATTGCAAATGTTTGCGAGGCACAGCGCTATGCAGGAGTAATTTCTGTAAATAATCCTTCTGTGTGTGTACGGAATACTGGAGTCACTCCTGATCTCCAGATGATTGACATGGCATATTATTACTATACAAAGTAGTGATGTTTTGGCATGTCGTGGTTGTAGACAAGAAACATGGGTGCCAACAGTTTGGTGTTAGCTGTTAAATTTTTTTGACACCTCAGATGAGCTGGCAGTGAGGACTATAACTGTCGTAGTTGTTCAGTTCTGTACACACAACAGAATTTAATATGAGCTGCGGTTGTTGCAGCCTGAATTTTTGAAAAGCAGTCACTTTGTAAATAATCAAGCAGATGAATGACAGCTGTATTTATCTGTGGCTTTTTTATTTTCCTTTCTATGTATCTGCTTTTATGTCTTTCTGGTTATCTGTCTGTCTTATCTTTCAGTCCTCTCTCTCTCTCTCTTGCTCTGTGTAGCAGAGTAAGTGAGCGGTTACATTCTGTTGTTTGAGTGGAGAAAGGAAGTGGCTGAATTGTGGGTTGGCACGAATCAGAGAAGTTGGCAAGCCTCCCTGTTCTTCTCTCTCTGTAACTGTTGTTAAGGACAGTGTGTGGAGGTCACATTGAAAAGAAAAGCAGGTCAGTTAGTGAGGAATTACTTCCTCTCTGCTTTCTCATGATATCAACATCAAACTTCTCGCCTCGTCTTTCTCGGTTTATATTTGCCAACATCTCTAGCTCGTATTTTCTGTTTGCTTTTGATTGTTTGTACATTGATGCCTATTGGCACAGAGACTGTGTTAGAGAGTGCAGAGGAGAGAGAATGATATAGGAGATCAGAAGAGGTTGTGCAGGGAGGGGGAGGGCATTAGGGGGGTGGAGTTACTGCATCACAGCTTCACTCTGCTGTTAAAGTCCAGCCAAGCGGCAGCCAGTGAAGAGGAGTGGAAAAAAACTGTGGCCTTGAGACAGAACGAGAGAGAGCGAGCTGGCGAGAGAGCGCGTGAGTTTGATAAATGCAGAGAGCTAGAGCAGGAAAAGAGTGGGGCCGCACTGTTTAGAGAGAGTCGGGGAAACGACAGCTCAACTGTCAAATAGGAGGAGGGTATGGGAGCAGAGCTACTTTCCCTTCCAAACACCACTCCCTTTTTCTCTTTCCTGCTTATTCGCGTTTCCTCAGATCGTTCTGAAGTTTCAAGAGCCTCTTTTGCAAATTTCCATGGAGATTGTGCGTAGGCAAAGATAAAAAACTGATGGAGGAAGAGTGGGCCACAGATCTTCTCTTTCCAAGTTCCTGATTGGACTATCCCAAGTTGGCAGAGGATTATGATTGGATGCAGCACCAGCACATGATCTTAAATTAACAAAGCTGATTGGACAGTTTCAACATGGCTTCTGTCTGACTGTGGAGTACTCATACGTTTGGAGGTACCATCTACTTCTGGATTGAGTAGTAGAATAAATGCAGCGTTTTGACATCATGACTGTGGTTTTCTGTGATATGTGGTAGATTAAACCTGCATTTTAGGAAGTGTCTTATTCTGTATTCAACAGCTACTTTACCATATGTTGGATTGTGCAAGAATGGACCATTGGAATTGGCCGGTTTTGTGGAAGAAAAACTTGGGGATGATTGTGTGTATGAATTGTTACACAAAAGCATTGTGTTAACAGGCTCATAGTTATTGCAGTCTTTCATTTGTGTGTGTGCGTTTGCCATGGGGCCATGGTTATTTAGATCATGATGTGCATGTTTCTAACAAACAGCTGAAAGTTTAAGGAATAAATGGAAACAGAAATCAAGCAAAAGAGATGCTGGTGAGGATAAACAGGAGAGAGCATGTATGCTTTGATGTGGAGGGCAGGAGTGCACTTTTGTGATCTGATATGTGATTTAAATCCAAGCAGCTATTCAGACTGGACAAGATAGGTTCCTAATGAGAAACTGGGCAGCACAGAACTTGGATTTGTTATTAAATGATTAGGGTTTGTGTAGAGCTGGCAGATACCCGCTGAGCAATAGTGTGGTGTTAAATGATTGAGAGCAGTTCATGTCAGGCTGCTGTCCCACTTTCCTGCTTCAGACGCCAAATGGCAGCACATGATCTTTGACCTTTTATTGAGGTTTCCCTTAATGACGTCTCAAGGCTGGGAGGATGGGAACGCTTGAGGCTTCTGTAACTCAGCCACAGGATCTTGTGTTAGCATTGAGAGAGATTTTCTGTTAGGCTGTGTGTATATAAATCTTACATAAACTCTACCAGCTGAAGTGCTGCCCTATTTTGAGTGCATTTGACTTACTGAGGCACAACGTAGGGAAAAAAATACACAAGATTGTTAGAGCTGTGGCTTTGGGGTTTGTTGGAACTGACAAAGAGGAGAACTAATTTGTTGTTGATCTGCAAATCGGGCATGGTTATTCACTAATGTTAACAGTTTGGACTGTGTCAGCAATTGGCCTGGCCGTTATGTACCTCCATCACTCATCACCTTACCAAGGCGATGCAATTTTGATTAAGTATTAGCGTTATTTCCCAGTCCTTTTAACTTCCTGATGTTTTTTTTTTAAATATCAGTAAAACTGACAAAAGGCCAAAAAAAAATCCAGTTTTAGCAATTGATAAGGAGAGCATGTTCCTACTCTTACCGTCACTCCACAGGTCTGCTCCAGTATGGCCGAAACTGGTCCTCCATTGCCAAGATGGTGGGCTCCAAAACTGTCTCCCAGTGCAAGAACTTCTATTTCAACTACAAGAAGAGACAGAAACTGGATGAGATACTGCAACAGCATAAAATAAGATCTGTGAGTTCCTTTTCCAAATATGTGTGTCTTGAGTGGTTTAACGAGCCTGAAATCAATTGTGTTATGTGATACTTGTATTTGATACTTTATTCAAAACCAATACCACAATGTGTTGTGTTACAGGAGAGAGAGCGCAAAGCCAGGCGTAAAGGCAAAGCTCTTCAGAACGAGGAGGCCAGTGCTCCTTCCACTGCAGAGGAGGAGGAGATGGAGGGATCAGGAGTCAGTGGCAATGAAGAGGAGGCGCAGGAGGATGGAGAAGGTACAGACAAACTGTACACAAACGCACAACAAATGTAACACACACAAATCTTTTCTGTCGTGCCCTCTTCGTGCATGACAGATAGTAATACAGAGATATTCTTCTAAAGTCATTGATGCATGTTACTTATTGACTTCATGTAACATAATTAATGATTACACAATCTCACTGCAGTCGTTTTATCTAATGTAGATAGTCAGAATGAAACCATATACCTCTCGGACTTGTGGTTACCAGGAAATCCCACAGCAGCTTAAATCCAACAGCAGAGAGCTTTTCTCAGAATATGAGCAACACGTGGTCTAGACTCGCCTATGACCTCACTCGTGATAGAACCCTGACCTACTTCTTTACACTTCTGAGAACGTGGCGACAGTCACATCGCAGGCATAAATTGGTTTTCCAGGAGAGCCACCCTGAATAGAGTAATTTAGGTGGTTTTGTTGTAATGTAGTGACTAAAGGTTCAGCTAACACTGTCTGGGTGTAGATGAATATCTGCAGGCGGGTGTGGTGAGGGTCGTGTGTGTCTCAGTGACCATAGTTTTGGTGCTGTGGTGTCACAGGTTCGACTCACGTCCACAGTGAGTATGTAAGTGCTTTGTGCTCTGTGTTTGGCAGTCAGGTGTGGCCTGCCGATAAATAGCTTTCATAAGCTTTCATAAAGCCACATTTGTCAGGTCAAAGCTTGTGAAAGAAAGCCAACAAGGGGAAGTGCTTATTATGTTATGGGTATTGTGTAATTACATCCAGCTGGGAGAGTATGTTCAGCGGCAGAGGTTTGTTATGCCAGTGGGAAAATGGGGCTTATTGTAATCCCCTGCTGTGTATTACCAGTTATGTTTACTTTTTTATTTGAGAAAAGACATTAGATTGAGATAAGGGTGATTCATTTAAAGTAAGTCTTGTGTTTCCTAGAATGTTTTAAAGAACAAATGCCATCTAGTAGACTGATTATAATAGCTTTAATTTTTTATTTTGTGCCCGTAATTAGTTTATTTAAAAGTGTTTAACTTTCCCTCTGTAATAGTATTCATTTGGTATTAGTGCAAAATTTGTAATTGTTTTATTAAATTGAAACTATTACAGACAAATATGTGTATATTTGGTTATGCTGGAAATGAAAAGTGACGGGAGTGCATTTCTGCCAGTACAGCAGAAGCGTAATATATTTTCAAATCATTTTTTCAAGATTTTTACATTTTTGCAAGTCCATGACGCATAATATCAAAAAACCACACTAGCAGACAAAATGTCAAAGATCAGCCTGAGCGTCAAACTTTAAATATAAGACGTATGATAAATGTTTCACGCGTTTTATGTTTCAAGATTTCAGGTAGTCAGATCAATAGATCTATAGCTAGCATTTATTTTCTATGACCTCTTTCTCCAGGTGGAGCCAATAACAGCTCTGACACGGAGAGCCTCCCTTCGCCGCACTCCTCAGATGACAGCAAGGTCAAAGAAGAGGGCTCAGCACGATCCAAAGCCGGGGCAAACACTTGTGCCTCCACGTCATCTGTGGATAAGGATGTGGCAGCCGTGGAGGCTGGGCTGGAGGAGAAGCCAGTGGTGGACAAGGAAGAAGGGGAGCAGGTGGGAGTGAAGCAGGAGGGGAAGATCGAAACTGCGGAAGCCTGTAAGGAAGGGACAGGGGAGGATAAGAAACCTCCTGCCCTGGAGGAGGGTAAGAAAGAAGGCAGGAAGAAGGAGCATGGGGGAAAGAGTGGAGCTCAGGATAGCGACTCCAGTGCCACATGCAGTGCAGACGAGGTGGAGGAAACGGAGAGTTCTGACAAGAACAGGTGAGTGCGTGTGTTTGTGTGTGTGTTTTGAGGGTGAGGGTTGATTGGCTGTTTGGGTGGGTCTGATGTGTTTTGTGGTTTAGGAGGCTGGTTGGATGGGGATTGTTGATTTGTCCTGTAGGGCGGTTCTATTTTTTCCATGACAGCAAACAGTGTATATATTGGCCGAGCCAGGGGAAATATTACCCTGTGAGCTCGCCAAACAAAACAGAGCAAGCGGTGTACAGTTTGTGTATCTGGCTGTCTTTAATGTATTTTGTATTTTACATTTCCACAAGACTGCACATGGAAAGTATATATTTGTTTATGTGAGTGAATGATGATTAAGTATGTGTGTGGTTATGTGGCATTAATGGGTTGTTTACAAAGACAGTAAATAAGAGAGAATGAGGCCGTGACCATATTAAGCAATAACTCTTTCTTGCTCTCGATACAATGACGTCTCCCAGGCCAAGTCTGTTGAGCTTTGCCCACGATGGAGTGATCTCTTCTCCAGTTCAGAAACCCATGGACCTCAAACAGAGAGCAGCCACTATACCTCCCATAGTGAGTATCCACCTATCCAAACATTCAGCTGTACTTCTGTCTCCTGATTTGTTAATTTATTATTATTTAGATTTATTAATA
The DNA here is from genome assembly GCA_036877575.1 of Botia almorhae. Lineage (NCBI taxonomy): Eukaryota > Metazoa > Chordata > Actinopteri > Cypriniformes > Botiidae > Botia > Botia almorhae. The sequence goes on along the minus strand of JAZGTJ010015365.1, from coordinate 5,970 downwards.
ATTGTCTGATTCTTTTCATGTTGCCATGGATACCAAGGCTTCATATAATCACATCTAGTTTTCTACTTTTGCTCTTAACTATTCAAACACTGTAAAAGTTCTCTTGCTACAGCTTTATAATTTTTTGGTTAATTTTTATGGTTGGTCAAACTCTGCATCAAAGTAAAAACACCCCATGTACGTTTTTGGTTAGGTGATTATGTATTTGGGCAATTTATAAAGAATATCTCTCATATTGCAGATCTTGTTTTTTTACTTTTTAATTTTTTTTAGATTTTGTCATTGTTTTGTAAAAATATTTTGCATATGTCTGTAGATGCCAGAGGCCTCTATGACAGGCAGCGGTAACCGGGGCGGGTTGCTAGGGAAGCAGCAGGCCATGCCCCATGCTCTTGCGTTGTACCAGCAACAGATTACCATGGCACATGAATCCTCCCAGGAGGTCAAACAGCAGCAACCACAGCCAACCAAATCCCAGCATTATCCAGGGGGCGGGGAATCCAGCAGCCCACGGATCAGGACTCGCAGCCCCTCTGATAGAGAGAGAGAGGGTATAATGCACTTTGCTTTGTATCTCACTTTCTTTTCATCTGTTCCTAAAGTCTTTTCCCGATCTCTCTGGCTTTCTCAAACTCTTCATTGTTTTATTTTGGTTTTTCCTTCTTGTCTCTTTGTTGCGCCTGCTGCACCAGTTCTGATGTGTGTTTGTGGGTCTATGCACATGTGTGTTAAGCAGTGTGGTGGAGTTTGTTGCTGTTTGAGTGCTGTGAAGAGCATCAACTGTAAATGTGAAATAGTTTATAAAGGGATAGGAAAGAGCCACTGCTGTAAGAACAGAATTTAATATATGGGCATTGGTTTACTTATAGGATAATGTGGACGGGGGTCATTATTGCAAAATCACCTTTATGATTATACATAACATTTGGGTTTTATGTTGCAGTATTTTGACTTACTGCACATTATTTACAGTACAGCATTAATTAATTTTAATTATTATTCTTATTAATCTTTTGGTTTTCCATTATCTAGACTCAATCGGTTTCTTTAAGGTGCGAGACAAAATACTAAAGACTTTAAATATTGACCACAATATAAAAATATAAATTTGTTATCAGTTTACTATATCAGTATGTGGCAGATTACATCTCAATGTAGAATTGAAGACAGAGTTACAAATCATACATAAGGGCAAAGAAAAAGAGAATGGATGTCTATCATACAAGCCCAGGCTTATTCACACCGTTTATGGGAGCAAGACAGTTAATAGAATAATCGCTCTTAGTTAAGCATTCAGTTTGGGCATTTAAGACACAAAACTGCTTCTTTTAAAAACACGGAGAGAGAGAGAGTCTTGGGTCATAGCTGTGTGTTGAGCTGCAGTGTGTCTGTCCCTGCAGAGCTGGAGGGGAACGAGAGATGGCTTCAGGCTCTGCTCCATGGATTGCGTAGGTTTACACACTTCATGCACATACACACTACCGGAGCAGACTCTAATCAAGCGTGTTGATTTCTGGGAGCGTAAATGATTTGCAGATGTGTTTGCATGCCGCTACACTCGCTGATTCCAGCCTGATGATCTATACGTGTGTGTGTGTGTGTGTGTGTGTGTGTGTGTGTGTGTTGAAAGAGAGAGTCTAAATAAAGACCTTTCACATGACTCTTGTCAGGACTTCAACACAAGCGTCATGTGCCACTCTGACCATCTTATAAAAGTGTCACAGATAACGTAATGGAAGAGAGTAGCAAGAAAGCATGTAGTATACGCTGTAATCAGTGAAAACTTTGTACTTGAGCTTAGAACAAGAACAAATCACATCACAGGGAGGGAAAAAGTTGTCAAAGCGAAAACATGCCAAACAACAACTGGATGAAAATTTGAAGTAATGAGAGATAATATAAATACAACCATACTGCATTTTGTTCATGTTTGGGCAGTTTTTAAACAGTTTGTGTTGTGTAGTACTTGAGGCATTGTTGGTGAATTACAGTTGTATGAAAAGCACAAACTTTGATGCAAACCAGACATGTCATTACAAATACAGACATACGTCTTGTGAATTGGAATCGCTTGCCTCGCTCCAAAAGGTCAGCGACCAACAGTGTCAATGCGGAAACTGTCTGAACTTTGAGCATCATGTTACAACTCTTGACTGGCTTGACGCTCCGCTCCAGAGTTCAGTGCATTGGGGAACACTGACACGAGTCATGTATAAGGGCCTGAACTGCACTGTATGTATAATGTTGCACTGAAAATTGCTGCTTTTTGATGCAGGGGTTGTGCTGACTGAGCTTTAGTGTTTTGACTCGCGCAAACATGGAGTGACCTTCTGTTTATTCAACAGATCATCGGATGATCTGAGGTTTCTTTTAATCATCTTTCTTGTTTTTGTACCTGTCTGTGTGTGTGCAGATAAATCCCGGGCATTCTCCCCTCTCGCAGACGGTAAAAAGATTCCTGGGGCCGATGATATTCGGGCTATAGGTTTGGGGCGGCCAGTGATGTCACCATACCAGCTCTCGCCCAGAGACATGGCCAAACTCAGCCACGAACAGCTGCTACACTACAGCCCCTGTAAGACCATGTCTACTTTTCAAATTTTTGTCATTTCTTATCAAAACTGATCAAATGTCTCAGCAGAGATGAAGTATTTTAATTTTTACCCCATTGCTCTCTCAGCCTTGGCTCCCAGTCTGCATCCCGAGAGAATGGCTGCAGTGCGGCCTCTCCATATGCCAGAACCTCCTCCTCTTATCTCCTCTGCCAAACCTGGTGGCTCCATCACGCAGGTAAAGCAGTCTGTACAATCCAATCCATGTGCAGTGCCAGTGTTGTTTTGCAGAAGTAGATACAGTGGTAACTGGTTGTACTGCTGTTAAATGTTGTTTTATGTTGCAGGGTACTCCAGTACAATTGCACAACACATCTTACAGCTCAGAGCATGGGAAAATTCCAGCCCCAGGATCCCTGGCTCTGTCCTGGATGGACCCGAGAAAAATGGGTGAGAGTTGCAAACAATCACAGACCAGCCAGTAATCTTCCTTATCTAACCTGGCTTTCTTTCTCAGGAGCATATCCAGTGGTTAAGCAAGAGCAGTTGTCTCCACACGGGGCCTCTTCCTCTCAGGCTGAGAATCTCTCCACACAGGACAGCACTACATCACGAGGTGAGAGACAAATCACCATCATCATTTCTTATTCAGTTTAGAAATAGTGGATGAACAGGAGTGATATTGAATAGCTGTGTTTGGCTAAAAGCACAACTCTGCAGCGGTTACACAACAGTTCTTAAGTCCCCCATCAACAACCCCCCCGCTCCAGAGTCACTCTGAATTCCTCACATGTACTTGTGTGAACTGCTGTAAACGCACAAGTGATCGAAACATCCTATTGCATCTTGTCCAATCAGATTAGAGGGCCACAACTAACTATTGTCTAATCATAGATCCAAGACATTAAGATAGGTAAGACTCATACCTTGTTAACTTTCCTACAGGGCCCATGTCTGCTGTTCAAGGAGGCAGCATTACGAAAGGCATCCCTGGCACACGTGTGCACCCAGAACCTGCAATATCATATCGTGGAGGTTCCATCACTCAGGTGAGAAGCCTCACTGACTAGAACACAGGAGCTATATTTACATGCAACCAAATAATCTGCTTGTAGTCAGACGTATTCAATGATACCTTGTAACATACGTGTCATTGCACTACACGTGCGCATCTTAAACTTGGAATGAACTTGAGATGCTGTGCCCTACATGAATATTTGATATGAATATCGGATTGCAGTGCTTAGGGTACATATAAACAGTATTTTCATAATAGGCAATTGAATTGAACTCATTCAGATAAAAATGGGTGTGTGTAAACAGTGTTCACTCTGTGCTCCAGTGTTGAATCGTATATTATGTAGTTTTATCTGCAGCAATGGGTTTATCTGTTACGTGTGTAATTCCACAAATTTCGGGTGAACAGTTGGCTCAGATAAATAGCTTTTAAAGGAAATGGAACAGGCAGTGTGTTACGGTCATACCACGTCACACTATGACATAACAAATTATCAGTTGCCATAGCAACAGGTACACAGTGTCCAATCCTGTTATCTCCTTTTATTAATGTGTTTACATGTCTCATTGCAGCCTGGTGTTACTGATCTCACACACACACTCAGTGTGCCAACTGGCCTACTGTGACACAGATTACACGCTCAAGCAAATCAGAATAAGCGGGGGCAAGCGGAGCTGTTTAATCAGGCCGAGGTCAAGCCTGTGTGTGTGTGTTGAGCAGTGTAGAGATAAGCCCTGCCTTTCAGTGTGTACGTGTAAGGTTTGGTAGATTTATTGAGAGATATAAAGCCATTGGCAGTAAAAGTTCACCTGATAAGACCAGGCACACAACCTTCACTCTTAGCTGGTATATGTGAAGCTGAAATACTTTATTGAAAATTGAAATACTTTAATATTTAATACTTGAAATACTTTACTGCCACTAAATGATCACGATTTGTTATTAGTAAATTAAACTTTCGAGGTCAGAGATTTTTCTGCTTTTCACTACCATATAAATTTGTCCTGCATTTATATCCTTTAGCAAATATACCTTGTATGTCCCTTTTTCGTAACAATTAAAAAAAAAAATCTTTAAATCAGCATGAGGGTGAGCAAACAATCACTGTTTTTTATTTGTGGGTGAACTGTCCCTGTAAGACTGATTACGCTCATGATTCATTGTTCACAACTGTCATCTAAATATATGACAGTTATGAAATACTAGGGGCATAAAGACGTTGATACGCTCCTTTGTGTTCAAGGGTCAAACCAGGTCAGGCAAACAGAGATCTCTTTATAAACAAACTAATAACTTCTCCAGATAATTATGTTCATTTTTCTGCCTTTTGTCCATAAATGGTTTTGTACCAAGAAATCCTGCTCTCCTTTGTGCTTTGTTAGACTCTCTAAAATGACTAGTGCTTTTAGTTGTCAGGCTGAAGTTGTTTTTGTCAAGCATGAGTCAACACAGTTTTTTCCTAAACTCTCCTTTTCTCTATTTAACCCCTTTGATGCCTCAATTATTATATCACAGAGGAAAAGTTCTTTAAGTTATGTATTTCAAGAAAGTTACACATGACCAATTCAGGGTTATAAAAGTTATATAAGCTGACTATAAGAATGCATATCTCTAACCTACAACAATTTTACAGTCATGTATAAAACATAATACAATTTAATATGGTCTGTAGTTTATTTTTGGCTGTAGTGTGCAGTATTAAATACTAGCCTGTCGTCTCTCTCAGGGCACTCCTGCAGATGTTCTGTATAAAGGCACAATAACCCGTCTGATCACTGAGGACAGCCCCAACAGAGACAGAGGCAGAGAGGACACGCTTTCTAAGGGACATGTACTCTACGAGGGTGTCAGTGGGCACATCCTATCCTATGACCGTAAGTGCACAAAATGAGCTCTTAAATGAGATCAAGACAGAGCCTGTTTCTAACCAGCTCTTGTGTTGGATATAGGGGGTCAGAATTCTAAAGAAGAAGGTCGTGGTGATATGGTCGGACTGAAGAGACCCTATGATATGATGGAGGGGGGGCTTTCGCGGGTTCCGGCCATTAGAGACCCGATGTCTGCTGCTGAAGGTGACTTAGACCTTGTACCCACTTACAGCACAACACCCCTTACTTTAAAAGAGGATGTTTTTTCAACCGACCAGTCCTATAAGTTTTTAACCCTTCGCAGAACTATCTGTTTGACCGACCAATAGCTGATGTGGGGAGTGTTTGAGAAGTCTGTTTAAAAACAGGATTTCTCACAATTCCTCTGTTGCATAAATTACAAATGCAAAAATTATACACTTCACCTGAAACATTTACATTTAGTCATTTAGCTGACGCTTTTATCCAAAGCGACTTACAAATGAGGACAAGGAAGCAACTTCAATCACAATAAGAGGCAACAATGAATAAG
>JAZGTJ010015364.1:0-13432 GCA_036877575.1 Botia almorhae | reverse complement strand
AACATTTCCATTAAGTAACAAAATGTAAATGTTAATAAAATGTTATAAAATGTTATTTTATAAGTTCTTATGAATGTGAAAAAAGTCCAGGTTTTAGTTATTGTATTAACGTTGATTGGTTATAAGAACATTATTCAAACAGTATTTTTCATCTGTACCGTTAAAATGTTTCACTAGCTACTTCTATTAATAATGTTTTAATATATAATGTTAAAAAATGGTCCACTTATGTTACTGCAAAACATTTATAAAAGAAAGTTTAAGAAAACTTTTAAAGAACGTTAACCAACAATCTGAGAACATTTCCTGTCAGCTGGGTATTTGTTAACATTAGTAAACGTATTAGCTATGAACAAACAATGAGCAAGATAGTTTTCAACATCTAGTAATCTAATAATATTAGTTAATGCCAATACAATTGTTCATGTTAGTTCAGTTTGGGTTAACTAATGATAAAAGTTACAGCTTTTGATTTAAAAATGTATTAGTAAATGCTAAAATTACAATGAAGTAAGATTTAAAAATGCAGTAGAAGTGTCACAATTTCAGTAACAACACTTTTTCAGAGGTTACTAGGGTTACCATGGTAAATTTAAGGATTGTACAGTTGCCATTCAACAAAACACACAAATGTATAGATCCGTGACATGGTATATATACTTACTGCGCTGTCAACATAAGCTTCAGTCCAAACTGTGTCGTGTTCATGGTCGATAACCTTCGGTCTGCTCATCACATGTAAATATCTCATCACGTTCTCCTGAACATCAGCCAGCGTTGAGATCTGGCTAAAATAACCTACACAACACACACAATCCCATACAATGTTGCAGATTCACAAATGATGCAACACACACATAACTCTGATTTACCAACCACAGACTCCATGATTATGATGAAGCAAAAACATATATATTCTATATGCTGTACAACAAGATCTCATTTAGAAATTATGTTACTAAGCCTGCAAAATGTAGTGCTGTTTTTAATGCCTTTCCGTACTGTAAATACATTCGTTCAAGTAACTCCTCCCACAAATATGGTAAGTTACAGTAGTTACCTATTCATAATTCCTTATTCAAGAGAGAAAAATGAATTAAAATCATATATAACCGGGCCCCTATGGGAACTTAAGTCCATCATTCACAAATTCTTTACAGCCTCCCGTCATCTAAATTCCTTTATGAAAGATTTTGGCTAGTTTGATAATGCTTTTAACTCTCAATACGTACAGCTCTCTGCTCTATTTAACACATTTTTCATATTCAAATCCATTCCTCAGAGAATGTCTTACAAAATCTGCATAAAAATGTGTCACAATCAAGTATTCTAACTGTGTCTAAAATTATTAAGAGGCGATACAAATGTATTCAAATGCATTCTGGCTTCTATTATGAGGTCTGCATTATATATGCAGACATCATAATAAAAGTGTTAACGTTTATTTTGCTGTGTTAAAAATGCACATGTGCATGTACCACTGCAGTGGCTCCAGGTGCAGTAGTGTGTGTATGTGTGTGGGAGAGAGAGAGAGAGAGAAAGAAAGAGTCAGTCCCTCATTCCGTGGCCAGTCATCCGTGGAACGGGCACATGGGAGTGATCAGAGCCGAGCAGCCACGGGAGCCGGGCTGACAGGAAGAGTGATTTAGGCTGAGTTGAACTTTGACCTCTGCGTGTCAGCTCTGTGAGCTGAGCCAGTGCCCGTCACACTCCCATCAAGCGGCGAACACCCGCGTGATTTCCTGCAGCCGTCAAATCAATAAACCCACAGCGCTGGCAAGCTAATGCGCCGCCACGCTAACCTGCTCCAGCAAAATCCAGCCAGGCTAATTAATGAACTAATTAGCAAAAATTCTAATGAAATGTGAACCAGTTCAACTGAATAAACCAACGAAATATAGCAAAAACAAACAAACAACGCAAACCTTTATTGGCACACGCCATCCATTTTAGGTTGTCGGCAAACGCAGATTCACGGCCAATCAGGTAGGGGAATATTCGAACCTGTGCAGAGAAAAAAAACAATTGTATGGTGTTGTTCTCATCCCATATACCACATTAGGTTTTTCCTTTTGCACACAGATACATTCCTTTGGCTGAATGCATCCATCCTTTGCTTTGACTGTTGCAAAGACTTTTCTACAAGCTGGATGTGATATCTAACCCACTGAAACACACACACACACACACACACACACACACACAGAGCAGTTCCTCTGAATTGCTCTGAATTTAAACCAAAAAAAGTGCTCATTTCCCACAATGCAATTTCCAAATGTCAGTAAAAACCTGATTACTTGTTTGCTCATTGGAAAACAACTGATTTGGCGCATTTACTTAATTACACAACTGGTGTAACAAATCAGCCAGAAAGAATGTTCGCCATATGTTGTAGGAATCGTCAGTTTATGCATTCGTTATTTTACTCATCCGTCCACTTGTTCACACGAAGTCGATGTGAAAACAGCCGTACATTCACATCTTATCTTTGCATTTGTCCTCTCAATGTTCCTCTTTTCCCTCTCCATCCCTCCATTTCCCAGTACATTGCTCCTGTCTCCCGTGTATAAATGGTTTTTGATTCCAGCCAATCCTGAGCTGTTGCACTGCAGTGGGCCAGTGACATTTCACGCGCAAACGTTTCAGTCCGCGCACACTTTTTTCTGCAGGCTGTAAAAATGCATTTCACCCCCCACCGATTAGAACATGAGAAGCAGACTCACAGACGCAGCAAATACAAGCTAGAAATGCACACTTAGCGTGTTCGACCAATGCAGAGTCGCACTGAGGAACCCGGTACTGTAAAGCGTAGCGCTGGTGGCGACCTCGGGTCACGGGGTTAGGCAGGTGACCAATTCAGCACTGCCAGGGGAGGTACATGTGTGAACTATCCAAATCAGTTTACTTCACATTTTTTTGCCCAATATTGAAGAGGGTGTCAAACAAACGGCTCTCAGCAAATCAAAATACATTAAACGTTTCTCGACAGGCTGTTGAGGAGATCGCCGGAGGAACTGAACACAGTTCCTCAAAATGTCAACGTTTTCTCAGAAGGGAAATTATTATTGTGTGTGTGTGTGTGTGTGTTGGGGTCATATAAAAAAGTCCCACATACCTAAACCAAAATGCACTGGACATACAGTGGGATATAGGTACAGTATAGATGCTTCTATTTTGCATTGTTTTCTATAGTAATACAATTTTTCATTACAAATTATTATATAATATATAAAAATACATTTGAAAAGTGAAGCTTTACCTTTCGTTCAGGCATGTTATATTTGGCGAAAACATCATCATACATTTCAGTCGCTCCATCTGTAATCAACATGATCGCCTGACTACATGAACTGCCACGGCCTGTCTGATTAATCTGTACAGAGAGAGAGAGAGAGAGAGAGACAGAAAGTGAGGGGGGGGCACGGTGGGGTGAGAGAGATTATGAGAATTTAGTACAACATTCATAACAGCAAAGCGGCGAATGAACTAAAATATCAAACAGCCTCAGAGAGATTCAATAACACATAAACCTTCTGTTTAACAATAGAATCAATTTTGGTGAGAAAAGGGTAAATAAGCAAAGCAAACAGGATATAATCAGAGTGATGTATGAAACTACATTATCAGACTTGAAGAGATTTGAGCAGATATTCAGGGAATGATGGCCGTAAAACCGTTTATTCTGTGCTAATTCTGCGGGTTCCACCCGTGATGAATTACATAAAGACAACTCCATTCCAGCGCGGTTTAAACATTGTCTAAACACCATCTTTTGTGTTTTAATAAATGCAAGAAAATCACCCTTTGTACAAAGGAGTTTAACAGTGTCACAAATTTACTTTATTTCCTTACCAGAGCTTAAATAAATAGTATATATATATGTATGTATATTAAAAATATATTTCCTTGTTTAAAACAAAAAATTACAGTCCCAGATTTTCAAAGTCATCACTTTTTTACAGTATTATAATACTGGCCGATCTGAAATACTCCTTATAAGGACTTGATCTGCTGATAACCAGACTTTGGACTCACACCATCATCGCCTTTACCGCGTAAACTCCACTGCGACACTGCGCATGACGTCATCCACAAAGTTTAAAGACTGCTGCAGCTACTTCATTATTTTTTTTTACTTCCAACCAATCAGAAACAAACACCGCATGCGGCCATTTAAAGGGGCCGGACACTTGGTTTTTACGATTACCATATTAATGGTCTGTCTCTAATGAATGTGACAAATACAGATATAACCGCGTCCTCCTTTCTGTCCCTCGTTTTCTCCCCTCCTCCCCGTTTCTGCAAGAGTAGTGGCCTGAGGAGAGATAAAGGGTACGACTGGACTGACTTTGAGCGCTATCTCGTTCGCAATTGCCTTTTCTCTCATCAGCGTATTAATCAGAGCCGCCAATTACTGCAATTAATCACCACGAGAGATAGAGGTGTCGCAAACGGGCGGACCAGCGAGATCGTTCGACATCGGCGAGAGCGGTGCACGCACGCTCGCACGCGCGGTCGTGATACTGAACTTCTGTAATCGCGTGGCTTCGGTTATCTTTACCCACCTCATTTAAGATAGTGAACGCTTCACTCAACGCGTTGCCCAGGAGTCCGATTCCTTTGGCGAATAACTTGTCCAGGTGCTCTTTAAAGTGCTGATAAATAAGAACAGGAGAAATGCCTCTCAGATATGTTTCAGGGGCCCTAATTTAATTGAATATTAGGTAATTACTGAAAGAAAGTGTGCGCCATTATTTAAGAAAAGAAAGACATACATCCTTATTAGTGCTATCAGCTTGAACCAGAGTCCCGTTCAGACAGGGTTCCACATAATGGACCTCCTGGTTGTACTGGGAACGCACAAGAAAATATGAGACGTAGTAGACATCACTTTAAGTTTTTAAATTCATGTGTAGGTTAAGTGTACTAAACACTCTGGTCATGGGTATTAATGGGTCATATCATGACAAATCGTCCATTTTGAAGTAAGGTTCTGAAATAAATTTGTAATAATATGTACATGCTGTAAGCTTCAGAACTGAACGTTCTTATGTATTTCTTACAAAAGACTGTTACAAAAGACAAAAAGGTCAAAGGTCAAAATGACATTAATAAAATTATAAACTAATAATACTAACACTATTTTGGGAGCAAATATAAACTTAACTAGCAGTTTCAGTGGACACCAGGGACAAAAGGTACATGACTAAAAATGTTTTAAAGTTTTAAATATACATGACTAAAAATATAACATTTAAATACACTATAACACACACACACACTGTGCTGAGATCAGTGCGTGAAATTCCCAGGACAATAACGCAAACACAGACACTTCACCATTAACATTTTAAACATAAAACCATACTGTAAGACTACTGTAAGACTGTAATACTACTGTAAGACATTTTTCCATTGGTTCAGCTCACCGCAATAATATTGAAGAAGTCGTCATCCCCCAGTGTGTCCAGTATGGACGCGACGGTCTGTCGAGCTATAGTGAGTCTCAGGCCCTTCATACTACCACTGACATCAACCAGAATCACGACATCTTTAGGAGACGTAGCCGCCTGGATATACCTGAGACCACAGACCTCTGCGTGAAAAACTGCTGAATCTAGAACCTCAATCTTGACTTTATTTCCATTTATTTTGGAACATGACAAAAGTGATCTAATACAATTTATTTTGGAACAACATATGCTAGCTAATATCTGCAATTCGCAAGGGCATAAAGCCACGGACATATGTAACAACAAGTAAACAAATAAGGTAACGTTTTTGTAACTTTTTAAGTCAACATTTTTAAATTGAAACTCAGTGTAACAAAAACTAAAATATAGACGTGCTGTATTTATGGATTTTACCATTTTCGATTTCTGCAGTCGAATGAGATGACACCATGTTCATCCGGATGCCACTTCACACCTTGGAACACACAGATGTAAAGATGTTTACTTTTTCTACTTATTGTTATGAATGAATTTCACATATCGACAAACACTTTCCACTGATTTAAATAAAAAAAATATTATGTATAAAAGTTACATCCAAATGTTTCATTTTTTGTTTACACCTGTTGCTAAAATACTATATTGTTGGTTAGTGTTGCAAAAATAAAACTTCAGAATTCAAAACAGAAATGTAGTTTTGATTTATGATGGTTATAATATTAACTAGTAACGCTGGTTCTTTGGCAGAAACTGTTGTTACCCAGATAAATGTTTACAAGGGATGTGAGTCATCTAAGCAATTGAATCTTTTATTCTCTGCAGACTCTTTAGTTAGAAATCAAATTGTGGAGCATCTCTGCAGCCGACTGCTTTAACCGCACCGCCATCTGTTTAGTGCAAATAGCTTATATATGTAAATTCAGCGTAATGTTACTGGATGTAAATGTGCTTGAGTTATAAAACTCCTGTGGAGGTTTTGATTAATAGAATGAATTTTCTTCATGTCCTCTCTGGTGGTCTGTAAAATTAAAACATTAGCAAAATCAGCCATTTTGATCTTCATCAATTGCTTCTCTGACGTGCCGTGCGCATTACGCACCTGGGTATTGTCTGAAGAAACCCTTGGCGCTTCCAAAATACTGCCAAATCAGGGACGGGTCCCTTTTGAAGTTATCCACAAAAACTTTGTTCAGAGCTTCCGACCAATAGACTCCATTTACTATGTCAGGGTCTAAAAGGGTGAAGATAGAGATTCGAAATTTATTTGAAACATCACCGGCTTAACAATGGATGCCTAAACAGTTCTCATTTGACATTTAACCTTAATTTCATTCATTGTGTTACAAGCCAAAAGCAAAGCTGTTAAATGAACCCATCCCAGTTCTTCCCCGCTCCTGCTCAGAGTCCACCCTCACTCCATAAAACACCTCTCCCCTTTGTCCTTCTGTCTCACAAAGCAATGCCATCGAAAGGCCATTATGGGCTCTCACAAAGGGACGGGCTGCGTCCAGCGATCATGGGCGCTCACTGCAGCTACAACACATCACAGAGGTACAGCTACTTTAAGAGTGATTACTCTGTTCCAAACGCACTCATCGCTGGTGCACTGAGCCCTTGGCTTTGTTCACTGCGTCGTCCCCAGGTAGTTATTGACCCACAGAACTGCTCTGACACTGAGGAGCCTGTTCTCGGATCAGTAACTTCAGAATGACCTGAGGTGGATGGCTATTATCACTGCTGTGACACTAACTTACCTCTCCTCTCTCTCTCCCTTTCACTCTGCGACACAAGTCACTTTCTATCCTGAATTACATCGGCGTTACTTTTTTAATCAAGTTCTCTTTGCTTTCTCTCCCTCAGTTAATCCGCCTAAATGACCACACTCTTGTCTTTGACTAGTTCAAAATGACACTCAAAACCAGGGGGTCAAAGTTAGGCCGATTAGCGTCCACAGTTAGCCCCTACTGGATGATGCTACACTGACAGGATGCAAAGTAGCTCTAAAAAAAATTTTTTTGTTTGGAAGCAGCATTTAAATTGCAAATTTTACAATTACATTCTTGTGGTGCCACCAGCCAATCAGAATGTCAGGATTGTCCTGCTGCCCCAGAGTGATTTGTGACATGGCACACACAGGTGATCTGTGTGCCCAGAACTGAGGGCCTGCAAGCGGAGATAGCAGCACGCAGGTGGCGTTTATCCAAGCCACTGCCATTGAGATGAATGGCAATGCTAACTGACTGTTCTGTACAGGTATCACAACCACCCGGCAGAATCGCACCTATATCCTGTATGCCCAGGTAAAAGGATGTATCACCTTTATTGTACATGTTGGTTGGCACCTGCACCACGCTGAGGCTGAGGTTGACGGACAGGTTATTAAAATGTTCGTTAGGCTCCAGCATAAACTCTCCTCCGAGCTCCACGCTGTTCCCGTCGTCATCCACCTCGTTTATCAGCACGGCGTTGAAATATTCGTACTGTACAGACAAAAGCATAAGACTTTGAAATCTAGCCAACTCCAAGTCATATCACAGTCTTAAACACTTTGGAGATGAGACTCAAGTCTTGGGTTAAAAGTCTCCATTTGATCTCATTTGTAATGTTTCTGAGATACAGCCGAAGCACCGGATCAAAGATATACGCTTTTGCTTAAACATTCAAATAAACGTTAACATTAAAAAAATCAACGTTGATTCAGAGTTTAAAAAATGTTCAACGTCCACATTTTAAATCATCTACATAAACAGTTGAATTAAACCATCAAAAATGTTAGCGCGCAGATGTATCGCATACATGAACATTTATAGCTAATACGCTTTGTCCTGGCACCAACCTCTGTGAACTATAAAGGCTAACTGGTGCAAAACATTTGGTTTATGTCCACAGGCGCTTTGTGATTAAATGACCACTCACTCTAATGGACCAGAGGTCATTCTGCGAAAAGAGACGATCTATCTGTAAGGTGAATGTATGGTAACACCTTTGTGTTTACCATTAAACTGTGTGTGAGTGGGTACACATTAAAATGCTGGGGGATAGGCTTCTATTGGCGGGATGGGAGGGGGGCATCACTACAAAGCACAGCAATGACAGCTCATACCACGGCTGGGCGCTCCGGTGATACACCCCTGGGGGGTGGGGGGGTGAGGTGGAGAGGAGCGGAGCGAGGCACAGAAGAAACGCTCCACACTCAGCATTTCTGACAGCACTGCGACAAGCTTTTGAGGGTTATCAACAAACAACAGGAGCAGGTGCTGCACGCCCGGCGAACGCCCGGTTTCAGTGCGTTCTGACAGTCACAGTCAAAACCGTTTTATCCAGACTTACAAAATTCACTCCCTGCCAAGTCTCAGCCCGAGCACTTACTGAAAGGTGTGTTTTTTATATATACGATAATTAATTCCATATGTGTTGTATATTCTGTATATTTATGTTTGTAATAATGCATTTTTATTTTTATTAATATAATAATTTTTTGTATGTCTTATACCACGATTAAAATATATAAAAAAATGTATGTAGGAATGATGCACGTGGGTCTTTACTTTATAATTACACGTACAAAATATTTATATAAACAATATACCACAAAACTGTAATGCAGTCTTACAAAACCCAGTGAATGTGTGTAAAAGGTAAAAAATGAGTTTGTAGCTCTAAAATACACATCCTTGTGTGTAATGTCTGTTTAGTCACATTTTGGCATTCAAATATTGCCAATGTTTGTTATTTTATAAAAACTGCATCAAGAAATACAGAGGCTGCAAATGAACTCTTTCAATATAATTAGTTACTGGGATGGTTTATGAATCGAATGTATTCAAACGTATATGGGACTCATAGCATGATTTCATTATTGAGGGGGTACCATTATTTTAAACGTATTTTGCTCCAGTGAATTTTCCATTTGTCCCTGAATAGCGCAGCAAGCATGGAGTCATTTATCTTAGTCGGAGTGTGGAGGCCGAAGGGGGCGGGGGCCTTCCAACACGTAAATATATATATAATTCACTTTAAGAACTAAGCTGGAGGTCATGTACAGAATATTTTGCATAGAACAGGGGCACAAGATTATGGCGAGGAGTACAGAGGCTTTTGAAATGTCCCGTAAGATTCTCCTCTATTGATTTCTATTCTATTCTACACAAATTAAAACTAAAAATTAAAAATGATACATTCTACTCTAAAAATTACATTTAGGGTATATCGTTGTTTTCAAGTCATTATTTTTCACACTTTTAACTTATATTATCAGAGCATTAGGATCATATGGGGCTTTCAAAAGAGTTTTTAAACAGAGATCTGTCCATGGTCCTGAAATGTCCCTCTATACTGTAATACTGTAAATACACACAGAGTATGTACATACTGACTTACCTGTAGGTCAGGGTTCTCCTCATGCTGTAGATGAGCCTCCTCTGCAGCTTCGACAAGCCTCTAAACATGATTGACATGACAGTGAGAACAGTAGAAACTCAGAGGAGATGATGGACAGCAACAAGATAAGCTTCATTGACTTACAGAACCTCAGATGTGACGCATTTAAGATCATAGCCTCTAGCTACATGTAAAAAATCTCTGATCTGCTTTTATGATTTTCGGCAATATAGTTACAATATTCAAATTTAATGTAGTTATTCTAGCGCTGTACTCTGTTGTAATGATTAGCACCTCTAATGCTTGTAAACAGGTTGTATTCATTCGGTTGGCGGCTCGTCGCCTTGCGCCAGACCCAACGTTGCGTGTGCGTGCGTGAGTGCGCGTGCACTGCCACGCTAAAGGACAGTGTATTTTCTTGCCGTCATTGAGAAGTGCTGGCTTGCAGTCTTTGTTACACGGCGGTATAATTGCTTCCAAACCGCAAAACGCTTCAGGAAAAATAATTAATATCTGTCGTATTTTGGGAAAATTATAGCAACACAAACAACAACATGGCTTTGCGCCAACTTTACAAACACCTTCTAGAAATCTAAACCTAGCTGCAAGGTGATAAATTAAAAGGGAGGTTATATTTAAAAATTGTGTTTCAACAATATAACAGCTATTAGAATATATTTATAAATTACATTGCCTACATCGTAACATTAAAAGTATATTGTCTACATTTTGGTGGGGGGGTCTTGAAAGGTTTAATCCTACATATTAGGTAGAGAATTTTATAAACACAGCTTTCAGTAAACACAGTGATTAGATCAAAGTTTGTCAGCGTGTATATTTGGCGCCAAAACAGAAGCTAGAAAACGAAATTAAATCTGCATCAGGGGGTCACCATAGCGACAATGGGCCGCTTCGCTTAGTTGCTATTATTAATCTCCCGATTATTCATTCATATGTCACAATTATATCACAAACATGTTGTATTTTAAAAAAAACATTTAAGTTAGTTTAAGTACAAGTGTTGCTAGAGATGAACAGATTGTTTCCATAAAACAGAAAAAGGAAAAAAAATACCCGAACGCCTTTGTATAATTTCAACTGTAAACGCAAGAGATTATTATAGACATTTCGTTTTTTTTTCGTTTTTGCATCTACAAAAATATTTTCAAACAAAATAAAAATGTATTTAGAAATCAGGGCACTGATTGCTGCGTTAACATTTGCATAATACCTTCAAATTCAACAAACGCGCGTTTATTTCGCGTAAAAATTTTTTTTTTATAAAACCAGTAGATGCAGTAAACTACGAATGCATGAAGTGTATTTTATGGGTTTTACGTTTCATTGAAAACCGACTCCATTGCATCATATAGTTAAAGGAGAATGGCAGTGTGTATCTGCGGGAGTAGATAAGACTATCTCCCCTTCACACACTCCACACCCGGGCAATTAAACGATGCAGTGTGTGTATCTCTCTCAGAATAACGACACGAGCAGGTTGTAACGCGAAAATCTATATGATCTTCTATATAGAAGGAAGAAGCGTTAATCGAGATGCGTGTGTAAGTCAGTAACAAATAACGTTGGCGTGGCAAACAATATAATTAACGGGATGGCAAATACTGGATTAAAAAGTTTGTAAGAAATGCTTAAAAAATCTTTTAATAAAGGCCTAGAGTAAAAAAGTAGCCATATTGTTAATAAGATTCGGAATTAATATCTGTTAATTTATTAATACATCAAAGCAGAGCCATGCAGAACTCATAAACTTGCTCACTCTCTAAATAAGTGTAGACTTACTCTTGTAGCCTCTGCTTTTTTTCGAAACATTTCCTCCATGTTCTGAGCCAAATTTTTCACCAATTTCGCGCCGTCGATGTCCTCTATTCGCACCGACTTTTCATACTCCTTGTATTTCTGAAGAGAAACACAGAAGTGCATTTACACAATAAGTTATATTTATGCAGCCATCAGTGTGATGACAGTAAAATGTGTGTGTGTGTGTGTGTCTGTGTGGCAGGATTAACACAGATGGGCCTATAAAACGTCAAAAAAAATTATAAAGGCGCATAACGTTTTATCAATTCTAATAACATTTTTAAAAGAAAAATGTCAAAAACAAAATTATGTGACGTGGATTAACAGCAAATAATAATACGAAGTAAATGCATTCTGCTCTTTAATACACAAAAGTACAATGAAAACATTAAAACATTGGGTAAAACATTATTATCCACAAAATAAGGACACATATAAGTGTTATTGCGCACATAGTTAAACACAGCTGATAATGTTATTGTGATAGTCAATCAGAATACGATCGCTGGTCCAAATGGATCTTTATGTAGCCTGTGCTGTTTGTGTTTTGCGTTGTGGTTCGAAGGTTCTCAAATAAGATAATAACTAACAAACACTTTAATGTTTTATAATCAAATGCGTATTAATATTTGAAAATCACGTTTCAACAAAACATTTTAATATATATAAAAAGACGCTAATTTAAAACCATTGAAAATTTCTCGGTCCATCAAACCAATACATTTAAGACCAGATTTTTAAACTAACAGTAATGATTTTTATAAAGGCACATTAGATAATGATATTTAACCTATAATGAGATTTTTCTGCCTAATGGATAATAAGATACACTGCAAACAGACACGGGTTTAACAAATCAATACCCAGAACGACAAGTTCATTTGTCTGCGATCAGTAAATACTGAATTGGGGTGTTAGACGTTTATGCAAATCTGAGGCGAGCAGTCATGTGTGACAGTGGAAGACAAATTGAAAAAAATGAAGCAAGACAATGTGGGAGAGACGGAGGGCAGGAAGAAAAGGCCTCCACGCATCACAACCTGCGCTTTGCATTGTTTCTGCGTTAATACAGCTGTCCAGTTAGTGCCACAAGTCTCCAGATAAACTTGCAGTCGTGACAGAGCCCCCTGTGATTGGCTGATAAGACAAATCCCCTCCAGATAACGACTTTAGTCTTGTCCCTGTAATTGGTGGAAATGGTGCTGCAATGGCTGTTATTGGTTAAGGAAAGGCTTTGTGGGTGGGCCACTTTGGAGAAGCTGGGCGTGGCTTCCTGAAAGGGCCATGCATTGTTGGAAGGTAATTGAAATGGAGTCCGAATTCAGGGGAGAGATAATAAGTTGTCAAGCCTGGGCGCGTCAGGATAATGAACTACATTTTAGACAATGCTGAGTCTGCAGTATAAGCTACACCTGAAGCAACAACACTCAATGGCCATTGTGATATTAGACTATTCAGACCAACTTAGGTATCAACTCCTGCAGGCGTACACACTGCGCAGTCTTTCTATACGTTTTAAATACGCACAACAGAGACACATGTCTCATTCGGTTATTTTCCAAAACAAACAGTGCATACAAATCCATGAACACACACATATCTCAAATCCTAAAACAATTTTCCATAGTCCCTTTGACTTTTAATATGCCTTTCTGATAAAAAAATAAGAGTTTTTGTGCAATAGATACACACAAATATCTCCCTCAGTTTTTTTCAGGACATGACATCAAAATGAATGAAAACACACTTTTGCATGTCAGACTCCAAAACGTGTTTCCAAC
>JAZGTJ010015363.1:0-13433 GCA_036877575.1 Botia almorhae | reverse complement strand
TCCGCATTTACTGTTAATACCAAACTGTAGTTCCTGAGCTTGCTTCAACGCATCTAGTTTCCTTGTGTGACAGTTTATTTGATTAAACTATTGTACAGGTGAACGTGGGATCATTAGGGAGAGAGGGTTCCCCTCTAATGCTAACTGAGAACGTAACATCAGCCACTACAACTCATGTTACTAAGGTAACTGAAACCCTGTTGTAGCTTCATGTTTATAGCAGGTCTTTGAAAATGTGAAAATGTTGGTTTATATTTTGTCGTTATTTTTTTGTGTTTTGCAGACGGTGAAGGGAGGCTACTCGGAGACCAGAATTGAAAAAAGGATTATCATCACTGGTGATGATGATGTTGATCAAGATCAGGTATGCTTAGAAATGGGTTGGAAATAGAACCGATTGGTATTCAGAATTTTTTTAATACCGGAAACTTTAAACCAATGAAATAAATTGACAGAATGATGTCAATAACTGATGGATTATTGTGGGAAATAGTATCACAATATATGTTTGTTACTGCACAGCCCTAGAAAGAACTAAAATGTTTTAAACAATAGCTGTGTGAGTTTTATAAAATAGGTGCAAATTAATTAACGTCAGAAAACATATTACTAATACATAAGCAGCTTGTATTTTCTTCTCTTTTTTAACCTGAGAAATAAATTGCCTTTCACAGGCGCTCGCCATGGCAATAAAAGAAGCCAAGCAACAGCACCCTGACATGTTGGTTACCAAGGCTGTAGTTGTCAGGGAAACAGAATCTTCCACTCAAGACCCACATGAGGAATCAAAGGTATTTGTCACTTCTAGTCCCGAAGCGTGCAATTAACCTATCCATTTTCAAAACGCGCTTTATGTTTTCACTTTAGTGTTTATCTGTCATATTGGGCTTTGTGGTGTATTGCAGTTTGACACGAGGATAATGACATATCAAAACCAGTTCAGTGAGCTCTGTGTTAATTCTGCTCAGGTGGACAGCACTGACAAGATCCCTTTCATTCTACTGCTTACAATAAAGCCTACCATTCAATTGACTAAATAAATCTATCGCGAGTCTTATTGTTTTTTATCATACAACAGCAATCACGTTTTCAATTAGGTACAGCTTTTAAATCTATTTTAATAAATGACTAAATGTTACATTATTTCTGTTTTTGTCTCCATTAGTCCTGATCTTCTTAGTTCTCAGGACCTCATCAGGAAGTTGATTCTTAATGACTGCCAGTGGCTAAACAACATCTTCACACCTCTATCATCAAGCTTCAAAACCCAGGACACCAATTCTTCCTCTTACACACCCGTAAACTCACTCACTCACACACACACACACACACACACACACACACACACACACAAACATACGCTGCCTCCCAGATGCCAGAACATATTTCTTCCCATGTAATTTCTATTTTGTGTCTACATTTGCTGTGGTAATATGGACATGTTGGTTCAGGAGGCACATGGTCTCCTCGGCTAAAGGCTGCTCGTGAACGACAGTCTCTTCGTCACATCAGTGAGAAGATTTATTCGCCATCGTAGTGTATCGCTTTTTCTTCACAAATGTGGAAACTAACCAAGTGTACTCTTAACAGCGCAATGCTGACGTGACGCATGAGGCACGGGGCTTTTGATGACCATTGCTGAAGATTTCGCTAAGTGGAGTGACAGTGGTGTCTGTTGAGTAGTTTTTCTAGAGCTCATCGAGATGTTACACAGAAGACCTTTTTGCAAACACCGATCTGTAGAGAAGAGCCTAGTGTACTAGCTAGCGTGCATACAGTATGTCCATGCTTTTTTGATCCACAGATGTTATGTTGCAGAACCTCATCTGCATGTGGTAAAGCAGGGTTCAAAACATTTACATAAACAGTCAATAAAGCCAAACTAAAAACAGTGGGTCGATGTCCTCACAGACCAGAAAAGAACCGATTGTGGACTGTATAATGGCCAAACTTTTCGTCAATTTTTAAAAAGCATTTATTTCCATATTTTACATAATATGGGCATATTGGACTTCTTCATTTAACCCGAGGAAATTCCTTTTACTAACTTACTGCTGTAACAAAATGACAAAATATTTTTGCGTCCGTATAGTACATATGCTTCGTAGTCACTACGAACAGAAAAATGAAAGTGATTTTCAATGTAAACTTTTCAATGGTATTCAAACTTTAAATTTTAGACATGAAATATCCTCGTATTTGACCTAGTTTTTAAATGCATGACAAAATGCAACAATTTTTGCTAAATGCTCTGATATTTCATCTACACATATTTAAAGCCCAGAGACACCAGCCTAATAATTAACTACATAAATGCCCAACACTGTTACATGATTTACCAATGTGTTATATGCATGTCAGTCTACTTAGAATTTATTAGGAATTAAAAACTAAAACAATTTACGATTACTTTCTAACAAGCCAGTCTGACTTAACAAATTCCCAGCTGCTGCACAAGTTTAAAAATCTTGTGTGATTATTAATCTGTTCCCTTTTACGCAATGCTGTGCCAATGAAATGATTTTGAACTTTAAAAGGCTCAGATTTGTAAGATATGATACGTTTTTCTGTGGTAAATGTCATGAGCCTGTGGCTTGGTTTTCAGTGCAGCGTGATCTGTGATCTTTACAAACGTTCCTCTGATTAAGCAGTAGAAATCCTGAATGACTCAGGCTTTGTATGTGTTGTAGTGTTATATGGATGAATGAGCATTGTATGTGTATTGCCAAATTAAGAACACAGCAGACTATAGTAGAATGACAAAACACCAGGGAAGCTCAATATTTGCTGATATGTTAAGGGTTTGTTGTTGTGTATCTATAGGATATTTTCAGGATACTGCACTATGTGAATATTGACAGCTTACACAACCTGCAGATATCAAAAAGGAGACTTGAATACACCACGCCTTCAGCTTGTACATTCTGATTCTTTAAAACCTGGATGCTGTTCTTGAATATAAAGTGCCATAGGTTGATAGTAGGTTTCCAAATCAACCACAGCATTCTTTCGCCAGTACGTTCGTCTGTTTTGTCTCATTACAAAGCAGCGTCTTTGTTTATGCTGCATACGTTGAATAGAAAATGAACTCTGGTAAAAACATGTACATTTTAGAAAACTGTCTTCAGTATTGGTTACCTTGAGATTCCATCTGCCAGCCACTTCTGTTTACACGGCTATCTGGTACTTTCTACTGCTTGATTTTGTGTGTTTGCTGTACAGTGTTCAAAATAAACAAGATCCATCCATGCGTTTAAGCTCCTAATTTGATGCATCAGATTTACAGATGTATTGCTTGCCTACTATCCCATAGTGATGCAGCTACTACAAAAATGTGTTACGGAAGACCTTCTCTATTGCTTCTACTGTACTGCCCTCTTGTGGATCACTAAGTAAATGTGCACAAAAGTTCGTCCAATATTAAATTCTGTCCTCATTTACTTACCTTTAAGTTTCTTAAAACCGCGATATACGTCTTTTTTACGTAAAACACAAAGAATTAAAATGAGTAGCGTGGCCACTTTGTCATAATATGGTAAATAAATATAAATAAATAAATACATGTCGGTCTGTGGCGCAGACAAATCCATTGCATTTCTATATATAGTTTCGTTCCAATAACAAGGTAATTATTTAGTTCAATGTTTTTGCATGTCATTCGCAGCTAAAAGATACGCCTCTGTCTCTCGGTAAAACTGCGCCTGTCACAAAAATCAATTTTAAACTTCGAGTAAATTAATACTGACCTTATTGTGAGGAAATCTTTGATCCACATTGACTTATGGAGAAGTTTCTACTGAGGTTAAAGTTTTTAGGCGCGAGTTGTGCCAGATGTGTTCCTTACAGTAATCTACGAAGTAAAGTATCACTCAAAAATATCACTCACAGTATCAAAACCATGTGTAAAAATGTAGAAAAGGTGAAAAGATTCTTGTGGGTGACGTTTACTGACGTTTACATGATATGTGCTTGATGCATAATGACGTCATCATGTTATTCTAATATCCTTGAGTTTATCAGCTAACTCAGCATGGGCACAATTAATACACTCTAACATGGCTTTTCATTTAAAGTTTGCCTACCTGGTTTAAGAAACAATACATATATACAACAAATTTGTTTTATATTTAGCTCTTCCAGTTATTATAACTTTAAAATATAACAATGAATGATCAAGTTATTTTGAAATGAAATTATGTGGTTACACATATTTACATTTTAATGATTATAATTAACCTTTTTGATTATCTCAAAAGAATTCATAGGGGAACATGCCCCTTGACCATGTGTGACCCCACGTGAATTTGCATCACTGAGGGTAGTAAATGCATACTGTCCCAGTAGAAATTGTGGTAGCTAGCCCGCAGCAATTTTATTAAAACATTACTTGTGTTCCTTCATTTATTAAAAGCAGACAGTCCATTCAAATACTGTATTCCAAGCCACTACATAGCCAGTTCATGCTAAACAACTTGAAAACAATTAAACTCAAGCATTATTTCATAGGTATTTCAATGACCACAGATATTACCTATTAAACGCACCTCAACGGAATATTAACGCTGTTTTTTTACAATCAAATGAACAAAGTGTACAAAAAAATGAACAATTAAACAAGGAAATAATGACAACTATTTAAGGCTGTTCTGGTCCTGAGGATATCTTACATACTGTTTCTCTTTAAAGAGGCACACGCTAGCAAAACAAAGATCTCAGCACTTGATTGAAGGAATGACTAGGTCGGGACAACCAGTGAGCTCTTTATTTGTATACTGTAGGCCAGCAGCATTGGCTTCATCATACAAACAGACAGGGGCCATGTCAACACTGAGGGACTGTAAACTCTGCCTGATTTGAGGACAACTGATTGGGTGTTTTGATGAGGAAGATCTGGTTAGATCAAAGTCCTTGTAATGAAAATGTTATGAGGTATGGCGGTAGGGATCCTCTTCAACAGAGTTCATTAAGTAGTCCCAAGGTTGCTATGAAAAGGCATTTGTGTGGTTCTCCACTGCCAGCCGCCTAATGGATGAATATGGATTCATCTTAAGCAAACAGATGTCCTTGCATGCGAATCCTTAAGGAACTGTATGTCATTTTATGCATCTTGAGCATCCCGATTCTAATTGGAAATTACGATATACAAATCCTTTCATCCACAAACAATTAAAAAGCTGTTACTTCATTGTCTCAGCAGCTTTGGTGTCAGTAATCAAAACCGGAATAGCATCCTTCCTCGTTTAAAAAACATGAGGAAAACTTTCCATCTGAAGAGTCTTCGTGTGTAACACATATTGAACAGAGACAATCAAAGCCACCTGCGGTGGATGTCTGTACCGTTCTCTCCGCTGTAGAGTTTGATTCTTCTGTCATAATGAAGTCCTGACCATACAGAGAGCTACTGCTATGAGCGCTGGTAGTGCTTTCCTCTCTGGAGCTAATCCGATTGCATGTGCAACTGTAAATGTAATTATCAAAAAATACATAAATGGGATGGCCTTAAAATACAGTATATAGTCCATACACTAAGCATGACTCTTGAAGATAATGAGGATAATAGTTATAAATGCCACGAGGGCCATAAATTCAAACCTGCTATCCTGGGAATGGTGATCTGCCGACTGCTGCTCCCCTCTCCTCCCTCACTGACTGGTTTAATCTGGATAATATAATCCTCATCCACAGGTAAAGAGAGCTCCAAAGATGTGCTGTTAGTCTCCACCACACTGGGCAGACTCTGTCTCCTTTGCTTGTACATGACCTTCAAAAACAGATGCTTTATATAATAATAATTGTGAATAATTCACAATGGACTGTTGAATTTTTTAATATTAATGTATTAAAGCGCTATGTAGAATCATCAGATATAAACTGAATAGACAGCAGGGATGTTAACATGTCCATACCTTGTAGCCCATCACTTCAGATTCATTGTCCAGAGCTTTGACATGGTCCCATTTAAGAATAAGTTTGGAGTCTGTGGTATTCCACATGACTTTCACTGGAGACTGGCTCGGTGCTGGAGCAGGTCAGGAGAGAGTGAAGAAAGAATGAATGACATTTCAAAGCTTTAGGAGACTGCAGTATGGGAATTCTCGCCACACAAGCACTGGCGCGTGAAATCAGTTTTAAAGCTGCCGAGAACAATTCTTGTTTAATAAAGGCATCTTCACACTTATTTCAAGCAGCTCTGTGACTGCTCAAAATTCAGTGTCAAAAACAAATACAAAAGTTTTAATTTTATTTCCAATAAATAACACCTTCATAGCAAAACAAAGTATATGGTTATACTTTTGGTTATGGTTAACCAAAGTATATGGTTACGTTTAGAACCAGTAACAGTAGGTGGGAGAAGTAATGTAAGGTCTGTAGTCTAAACTTACGGGGTCTTTTAGTAGTGACATTGACCGCAGCACTATCAGGCCCAACACCAGCACTGTTATAGGCTTTGAGTTTGATGTAGTATGTACTGCTGGGATCCAGTCCACGGATAACAGCTGATGTCCTGTTTCCCACAGTCCTCATCACACTGGCTGTGTCCGGTTTGTCTTTTGTACTCCAGTACCTCACCTGAAACTCACAGTCAATTGACATTATCAGCCACCAGTTTTAAAAAGCGTAACACCAATGCGATTAATCAACAAGCAATGAACATAGGTTTTTGTGTCCCATCCAGCTTTGCCATCTTTTTGGTTGCCTGGTTTGTATTTCTGTAGCATTGCCCTGAGAATTCCCACCCTCAGAGAACCGTCATTGTTTTAAAGTGTATTTGTATTCTGTGTATACTGACAGGTCATACGTCTTTAATTTGACAATAAATAAAATTTGATTCCCCCCACCAAAAATACTATTTTTCAGACATGTGTTAAAATCTTTATAGCATTGTTTTTTGCTGGTTATTATACTGTACTACTAAGAACAGTAACAATTTTAAATTGCATGACTATGATGTAAAACAATCCCTACTGGACTCATTAGAATGCTTTTTAGCTGTGTTTCCTCACCTCATAACCCATTACGCGTGTCCTACTGGTGCTCCATGGAAGAGGCTTCCAACTGACCTCCACTTCTGAGGCTGACAGGCTCTTGACACGGACTCGACCAGGGGCACGGCTCGGCTCTGCGGTTGGAATAATCACAACTGTAATATCTTGTTGTTATTAAATGTTCATCATTACAACACTGATGCACTAGCAAATATACCATTTTTTACAGAATAAGCACAAAAAATAAATTGTTATATTCAAAGTTTAGGTATTTCAATTACATGTTTATACTTAAAGGTGTAGCACGTAATTGCAGCACCATTAATAGTGCCAAATGAAAATGCAAAACAAATGACCTAGTTCAGTCCTGAAACTCTAGAGCCACAGACTGATCGCTCCAAGTCTTACGATCCACCAACCAATCAGCTTGCACATCAGCGTGATTCAAACTGATTGGCCTTCCAGGTAATTTGCATTCATTGACAATACAAGCTTCTTCTACCTCCACATTTAAATAGTCTATATCTATTTACGGCATATTGTGCCTAATCATACAACCATCATGCTTCGTCTGCAGCAGCTGTGTAAGCTAGTTCTGCCTAGACCAAGCTAGTTCTGCTGTCTCCCATTGTTAGGACAAACATGGTCCGGCCCAAACAAACTCATTGGTTGAAAAATACACACTTAACCTTTTAATTCATGGGGTTAACACCGCAACTTGTTTAGCTAAATAGATACTTTTACCTTCCTCTGCTGAGTATATAGTGGTCATGGGTCCAAATGGACCTTCTCCTCTGTTGTTATAAACTCCCACTTTCACATGAAATGGAGAGAATGGAGGAATGCTTTCATTTTTGAAGACATATCGAGACGCATCAGGGGAAGTCACGGCTGCCTGCATCCAGTTCTGACCACCAAGAGGACGAAAAGCAACCACGTAACCAAAACCAGGACCACACTGCAGCTCTTCTGGGACTGGCTGAATAGCGCCGCACATACCCCCAGACACAATCACACAAACGAACAAAAGCAGTGAGAGAAAGCGAGTGGATACACAGACAGATATACAGGTAGATCATAGTTTTTCAGTCAACTTTATATTCATAATCCAACTACATCATAAGCATCCCTAATTAGTTTTATTAAGATACATTTTACAATGAACATTATACATTTGCAAGTAATACCATGTATTCACTTTGTACATGTTTAATAATTTTTCTCTTTTATTTTTTATTATATGTACAGCTGCTTTGAAGCAATACAACATTGTAAAAAGCGCTACATAAATAAAATGGAATTGAAAAAGTATTGCACCATATTTTGCAGTGTTACAGAAGGCTTTATTTTAGTTTAAAGACAAACTAAGAAAAATCCCTTTCATGGTTATGAGCACGTTTTGCTCTTTTCACATTTTGACATATAATTGCTAACATCCATAAACATTTTCTCCGCCTCACTGAAGGCTGCCATTTTTAAACAAGGGTTATTGAACTTACAGACTAACTGAGCTGACAGGCTAACTGAGCCTCTTTTTTATACAGGCTAGTGGATGGCCTACAGCCAACACTTAACTATGTGCTCTTCAACGTGTAAACAACAGCTTGCTGTTTTACCTCCCATGTGATGACAAGCTCGGAGCGACTGCCACCTCCTCCGCTAACCCTGGCTGGGGTCGTCCTTGGCACTGCAGGGTGACAAAAGACTATTTCAAGTAGTTTTACTGGATGAGACACAACAGAAGTGCAGGAAAAGCAATCTTTTCCTCCATCTTTTAGCTTGGTGCTAAAAAACTGTCATAACAGTTTTCTGGCTGCTGCTTGTTTTTGAGGGACAAGATCTAATACAAGGCTGCAAGACAAGACTTCTCAGTTTGTGAACTCTAGCAGACTTTGTGCTATATACTTCAAAGCTTTACTTTGAAGACCAACTCACACTGGGTGAAAAACATGTGTGACAGATAACTGTGGATTTACCTGTATACATTCCACTTGTAGTGTGTGTATCTTTTAAACATTGGTAAATAACAGTAAACATGATGGAGTACTCACATGCTTCTTTTGTCCTTATTTTTGGTGAGGGCTTGCTGGGTTCCCCAGTGCCTATGGTGTTAGTGGCCAGCACTCTAAACTCATATTCCACCCATGAACTCAACTCCACCACACGCGCTGTCAGCTGGTCTCCTCCCAGAGACTCTGGCACTGAGAGAGAGAGAGAGATGATAGTCTGAATATATTATAAGAATTCTAAAAAAAAATCAAAGAATGAGCTTGAAAAAAGAGATTGTGTACACTTGGGTATAAGAATAACGTCTGGCCTGGTTTGAATCTTATTCTCATCTAACAGAGATCACATAGACCAGAAGAAAATTGTGACTAATATGCACTGTGACCAACCACATTTTTTGTAATATTTTTGTGTGCTGTCTATGGGTGGGTAAATATGAAATCAATGATCATACAAAAGTACAATAAACACCTGACAGTTTATACAAGACTTAAATTTATGGAAAATAATATTTCTCAACCTCTTTCCAAAAGTAAATATAATAAACCAAATGTAAAATGTACTTATTATTTCACAGATAAAATTCAGAAAACTAGATTTATTATGTTAGTGGATATCTAGTTTACTACTGTGCCACAACAGTTAATCTTGTAACTTTATTTTTTTACTGTTAGGGTTCCTGGCAGGCTCCAGAAAGTTGCATAACACTTAAATAATATGGTTGCAATTTACAATTTTGCAGGTGCTTCAGAATTCTGTGTGCAATATTCATCAGGAGGTCAGTAAATGGACAGATGGATTGTGGACATTGTGCTTAAACAATTATATGCCTCTAAATAGATTTGTGTATAAAAATGTATTATGATTAAGGCAACGCTAAAATACTGAAAAGAATTTATAGGTCTTGTGCCAAACTAATCTAACTTCGGTAATGACTTTACAACACGCTCAAGGTTCATTATGAAAAGCAGTGCATTTTAATTTAAGCGAACAATTCTTGCGCACCTGTTTTGGCAGCCTGCCATCCGAGAGAAAATGGGCTTCTGATCTGAATATTATAGGCAAAGACAGGGCTGTGGTTGTTGGGGCCTGGACGCCAGGACACAAAGGAAGTTGTTTCTGTGATCTCATCAACCCTGATGTCCAATGGTGGGCCAGGGGGACCTGTGAGGAAATGGTTGTGCAAAGGTTTGGAAAAATTTTTTAGGCATAGCTGGTGTTTAACCTCTTATAGTTGGAGAGTTTACACTTTTAAAGCTTTCTCATATTTATATGATGCATAAAAATGTGTAAATCTTTGTCTAGGAAACATTACCTCGTACCACTACATCTGTTGCTATAGATGCGCTGTCCACTTTAGTCTGTACAGCACAAGTGTACCTTCCTGCATGCCGTAACTGAATGTTACGGATCATAATGTCACCAGCAGATGTCTATCAACAAATAAAACATACACTACCAATATATAGTAAAACACAATTTTATATATTTTATTTACATTTAATTTAATTTTTAACTTTCAAACTGCTGTTAAACAAAAATGTTCCACCGCATCTTAAAACTACAAACACAAAAATCTTTTGAACTTCATTCTCAAAACTGGAAGTTCATAATATTAGAAATATATTGTGCTATATAATTAACAAACAATGCTAAATATAACTGAAGCATGTTGAAATATATGATGCTCCAACATTTTTTTCAGTCTTTAAGGAATGACACTTACCCCACCAACTTTTTCAAAATACCCCCCATGGCTTCCAAAATTGATCAGCTGCTCGTTGAAGAACCAGGTGAATCTCACCTCGAGGGAAGGGTCGCGAGTTACCTGGCACGGAATAACAACACTTTCTCCAACTGTAACATCCAGCTGGGTGGCTTTAGAAATAATGATGGTAGGTTCTGAAATAACAATAAAATCTCATTTACAATTATGTGACACTTTTTTTCAAAGCGACTCACAGTACATTCAAGTTCTGCATTTTGTCAGTACATGTGAATCGAACCCACAACCGTTGCACTGCTAACGCAATGCTCTACCAACTGAGCTACAGGAAATTACAGATGAGTGACTTACACATTTGTATGTACATTACTAGTTCATTATACCCTGGTACATTACACTGCAGTTGTTCGTATATAAGGAACATTATGTCCAGGCTGTTGGAAACAGCTGGTATCTTGAGATGTAACAGGTGGTAGTAGTAAGCTTGGTACATTTAAGATCAGAAACGCATAGCGCATTACAGCTCTACCATCACTAGATGTCGCTGTGGTATTATGTTTTCATGTCTTTCTACAAATGACACCTTGCTTAAAGGGACAGCTCACCCCAAAACTCTTTTTTTGGGGGTGAATTCTCGTCCTTATGTCATTCCACACTCGTAAGACCTTTGCTCGTTTTCAGAACAGATATTTTTAATGGAATCCAACCACTTGTTGTGGCAGACAAATAAGACATTGGTAAAATAGTTCATATGAATACAGTTGTTCAACCTTATTGTTATGCTTTTTGTATGCATAGAATCATGACTCTATTCACATTTTTTGCCTTCTGGGTTTTATGTTACAATACTGACTCAAGACTCGTGAAGTCAACAGCTCTCACTGAAACCCAAAAAATAAAGATGTTTCGTGAAGACATTGGTATTTCTTGGCTCACCTGAGGGCTAATTTTACATGGCTTCTTTCTGGTCTTATTCTATTGATTTTTAGGATAGTGGTTCTGTTTTAATGAGTAAACTAAAGCCTGTGTTTTAAATTACTTTAAAAATTTAACATTGTGTTCCACATACAGTGACCTGAGCCACTCCAACGCAGACAGCTAAGAACTATTTACCATGTGTGCTAAGATATATGTCTTAGCAAACGAACTCATGAATTGTGGGCTGTTAACAAGCTTCTATATAGGGACTTAACAGTTTCTGATTTGTTAAGCAGGTACGAACTCATACCTTTGTCATAACTGTAGTTCTTATTTAGCAACTCATTAACAACTTTTACTGACTTTAATTCAAGCTCATCTTTGATGCAAGAATGTAGTATTTATGTTATAGAACAAATTGTAAAGGTCTCTTCAAAGAATTTTAGTCACCTTATTTTATTTATGTTGTCTTAATGTAGCTCAACTATGCTATGATGCGAATAACGCTTCATTGTTCATTGGTTCAATGGTCAGGGAACACGTAAATTGATCAAATGCACAGGACCTTCAATACACTGGTAATCACTTAAGTTAAAAGGTACTGGCAAATCTATAGACTATGGACTAACCTATCGACATAAATACACTCAGAAGTTGAGAGAAAACTGATGGCTTATAATGCATTTTTTATGCTTTTGATGATTTCTAAACTCCAGCCTTTTTAGGATATTGCGTTATGTAAATTAACGAATACTACATTTTATAATGCACACACACACGTTAGATTTCTATGCTTTGTGGGGACTTTCTATAGACATTTTTTTACTGTACAAACTGTATATTCTACCCCAACCTTCATCCTACGCCTAAACCTAACCCTCGCAAAAACACATTTCTTATTATCTTATGATCTTATTATAAAATATAAAATGCATTTTTGTGGCTATAATTTGTTTGAAAAGGCAAACAGGCTTCTGTAAAATTAATATAATGTAATGTGCTTGGGTTGTTAACAAAAGATTTGATTGTGTGTTAAATGCATCATGATACATTATAAAAATGTCAATTAATCAGACAATTTAATTTTCTTTTGCATGATATAAAATTACAACCAAATAGTTACTTAAATGATCATTTAAACGATTTATTAAATACATAAATGTAAATTTATTATCATTATTATTTAAACGAGGAGGATGCATTTAAACAAAGAAAAGGGTTAATCTGATTAAAACACACTGAATTAATAAAACAGCTTTTTTTAACTGTTGGCAAATTAACATGTCAAATAAACATGCATTCAGGATTCTGGCTTTCATGTGAAAATGAGTATGCGAAGAACACGAGAGAGTTTCTATAGAAACCAACTTCAAAAACAAGAACGGCCACCAAACTGCTGTTTTAACAGAATGCTGGTATTGTTCTCGTCGCCTGCCGAATGGGTAAAAAACGCAATGACTTCAAGATGGATTCACCCCTTATTGACACACACCACAGTTACTCCCACGCATATCATGTATCTCTAATGCTAGCCAAATTATTGAATTATATGTAATATCTCATGATACACATAGTTACTATCATAAGAAAACCCAAACCACTTTGAAAATAACTTTGAGCTACAATCTGCACAAAACATGCTCTTTAAAGCTGCACTCCCCAACTTTTGCCTCTATCACCATCTTTGTTTAAAACATAAAACTGAATTTTCTTTTATTACATTACATCACGCTCATTGATCTGAAGTGATTTACAGTACGAAGGGCTGGCAATATATATATATATATATATATATA
>JAZGTJ010015362.1:0-13435 GCA_036877575.1 Botia almorhae | reverse complement strand
TAGGCTCTATACTTAATGCACACTGTAGCAAGCTTTGTCATGTTAGCCAGTAAATGTTTTTGTTGTCAGATAATCTATTTTATAATATAAAACTTTTCATTTTTAATGGTTTTAATGGTATCATGTTTATATTATACCATTAAACGTAAGGTAAAGACATCCATATCAATATGTACTGCTTTGCCTTGAGAACTATTAAAATATTTGGCTGTTCATGCTGTATTATATGGACTTTAATCAGTGTAAGTGGAGACTCCGGTCAATACAATGTGAGTTCTGTAGGCTTTTGCTGAATTATGTCTCAAACTGGATAGCATCCAAAAGTTTTCCATCAAATGTATGACACAAGTCTGCTCTAACAGAAGGAGGAGGGCCCATGGTCAAACAT
Source organism: Botia almorhae (assembly GCA_036877575.1). Lineage (NCBI taxonomy): Eukaryota > Metazoa > Chordata > Actinopteri > Cypriniformes > Botiidae > Botia > Botia almorhae. Next base: position 13,047 of record JAZGTJ010015362.1, on the reverse strand, counting down.
GGTCCAATAGACTTAAGTAAAATGATAGTTATAACAGAACAGCACTACCCCCTCCTGGACAGACAACTTTAACTCCCAAGCTTTTAGCTAATTTAAGGGAAGGTTCTCTCTAAGGGGATAATCAGCCTTAAAGCTCAAAGGGTTTATTTGCGCAAAGTGATCCTTGCCTGACAGCTGCCATTTCATGCCATTTTTAATTTAGCGTATCAAATTTCTATTAAACGTTTTTTAAGAGTCAGGTCTATATTTTAGGCTTTATTTTCTAGGTATAATCACCCTAGGTGTCCTGCAGATCTAGTGTGTTGCTATTTATATTTTAAATGTGTGTGATATAATGTAAGCTGTTGTCATAACCATTATACTAAAAAACTATTAAATTTCTCAGTTAGGTCCCGCCTTCATCTCTATGTCCACATGGTGATCTTAGAGGAAGACAACACTGCTAACAGGCAATGTTCTCAGAATGTTGGCTAACGTACTCTCAAAGTTCTCTCAACCTTATCAAAAATGTTTTTGCGCTAGTAGAACGTCTTTAACGCTATGTATCATATATATCAAGCACGTCATTCCTAAGTAGTTATTGAAAAGTTTTAAGAACATTAAAGAATAAAAAAAAGAATAACATTCATATGACCTAGCAACAATGTTAATACGTTGCATGAAAACAATGTTTTGAACATTCCTAGAACATTCAAAATAGGTTTTTTAATGTTTTTGCTACTTAATAGAAATATTAGGAAAAGTTTTTCCATCTTAAAATTGTTAGCTGGGAAGTTGTTCCTGCCACAAGTCCAGATCCAGAATTTAATGGAGGAACATGATGAGCTGTGCAAACCTTTGGGCCTTTCCTAAGATACTTTAAGCCTAGGAAGTATTATGCTGAAAACTTGAGCTTCACCCCTCTGGTTTGTGACATATTGGCGTTCTAGTGCATTACCTGTGGAATCTGCTGTAGCTGCAGCTGTAGTTATTAAAGTGTGTCAACTTTAAACCTGCGTCCAATCATTACAATTCATTATTTAGCCACTGTGAAGCACCGAGGGCATAAACCAGGAACAGAAGGAGGAACAGAATAAACCCTCCATCCTTCTTGTCCATCTTCGTTGTTTCAATGAATATGCAGAAACACACGGCTTTGGTACAGGCGCTAATTATTCTGTACTGTGTAGGCCATTTGTTATTCTTCTGTTTGAGGCAGTACGAATGTAATCCATGAAAGTGGGGCACAATGAGGCAAAAATATTGCCTCGGTTGTTAGGTCGTCTGAGGAAAATGCTGATTACCCGTAGCCTGTTGCAACTTATTGTTTTTCTTAAGAGTCGGGAATGGATTTGATCTGAAGGATGTGCAAGTGATTGACAGTTATTTATTTTCCCCCCAGAGAAGTTAACATGTGAAGCACTTTTGTCTCTGGCTTGGGGCTGTGTTGCTTTTAATATGTTCTTTATTTTTAAATATTCTCCTTGTGACAATGACTTAAGTGAGTAACCTAAATACACATTGTTAAAATGAATTGTAATTTTGACATTTCTGTCGCTTGAGGCAATAGACCATCAAAGCACAGACCTGTCACATTAACCTGTGAGACAAGCGTGGGATTAGTGAAATTCCCTGTTATGGATCTGCATGACCACAGATGTGTTGCAGCTCTGGGGAAAATAGGAGGAAGGGTTTTTTAATCTTAGTGTCTAAATATTTAATTGTGCAGTGATAGCCACAATTACATAATACGAGTATGCTTCTGATATTATTAAACGACAGACCTTGATTTTTCCTAGTGGTATGTTTTTTTATTTAAAAAGAATATACTTAAATTCTTAATTTTCCAATTTTCAAAAGATGGACCGCACAATGATATTTGATGCAGTAAGTGCTATCCTAGCTAACAGGGAACGTTCTCTAAACGTTCTCTTATCAAAAATGTTTTGCAGTAACATTTTGAACTGTTAGATATCATACATATCAAAAATGCTATTCTTAAGCTGTTAATGGAACGTTTTATAAACGTTACAGAATTAAGAAAGTTTGAATAACGTTCTTATAACCAAGCAATAATTGCAATAACAACTGGACGTTTAAATAACATTCTTAACGTTTTTGTTACGTAATGGAAACGTTTGGGAAACGTTCCTACAACCTAAAATTGTAAGTTGCGATTCCACATATTATTATCAGACTGTACGGTACACATGAGTATGCTGTGGTGGAGGTTAGCAGGTTAAAGGGTTTTAAAGAGAGGAACGTGACCACCTCGCGGCGCTCTCTCCCGAACCCACTGATAGTGGGTCACTATCGAATTTGTCCTCACGTTTGGCTTCCGACCCTGAGGACACTCATTGCCCCAGTGGAAAGTAGTGTACTGCCTCACCATCTAACACCTTCTATATATAGCCTACAGTATAAACAGGATCACAGATATCATCTTACGTCTGTCCTCGGGCGACCGTGCACGTTGGTTAATGCTTTCTCGGCATATAATAAAGCCGATTACGGGATGATCATTACCATGGTGACCATTTCTGAAAAACAGTCACGAATGTTATTGTTTTAATTAATTAAAAAGAACAAAATGTCCAGAGCTAGGAGGCTTACAGAATATCTGTTTCATTGTTTTTTTTAATTCTCGTAATTTATTTGCAACAGTCGCTGTTTTATTAGTAACGACATGTATGTAACTGTGTGTATTTGGGCAAATATTACGTAAAATGCTGTAGGGTAAAATAAAACATGTATACTGTAAACATATACAGTCAACTCGGTAGTCACGAGGACAGGTCGGCGGTGACGTCACTCGAGCTGCCCGGGGAACAATCAGAGACAGCGCGAGCGCCGCTTGAATGGATTGTGTCGGTGAATAACTTTGCTGCTGGTTTCTGCCCCATTTGCCCCGCCGCTCGCATTTGCTGCCGTTCTGTCCTCATCTCTCACGAGTCCAAATTGGACTCAGTGGTATACGAAGCACTTAATACCATACGGAAAAGTCTGTTAGCAACAATCCCCTGAGGTCTGTTTGTCTGTGCGGCTTAACTTTTGCAGAAAGTGGGTAAGTGCAGAACGCTGAACTTCTTCCAGTTCTTACGCTGTTTTAAACCATTTCAAAAATGACATTTGTTTTGAAAACTTACTAGAGCATGTAAGAGTTTCGTCTTTTGCACAATACAGTGAATTTAATTACGCTACAATGCTACATTTCCATGCCAGCGTTGTTTACAATCACCGTACGCTGGACACAATGTTGCTATTGTTCCTCGCGCGCTCTGTCCCGTTTGCTTTTCTTGTCTTGTTGGGGGGTTTAACCAGTGTAGTTTTTCCTCTGTTCACTCCATCTAAACAGTTCACTGTGCCGCGGAGACTGCCCAGGAAGATCCAAGAATACCCATGACCCCGGTTTATGTGTATTTTTGGAAATTCACCGTGTCTGGGCTTTTGACAGCCCCTTCAACATTTTGTACAACTTTAACGAGTGCACGAAATGCTGTGACACTTTAAATATCCGCACAGTAGTCTACAAAAGAGATTCAAACATACTAAATAGGAATAACACAGCCACTGTAACCTGATCCGAAGGTTTGGTCCTAGTCTTGCCATGAATAACAGTGCAGTGTGGATTTTAAGTTTCCGCTGTGTTAAGACACAATTTGGATTGTGTGTGTGTGTGTATGTGTGACTGATCAAATCTGATTTTTTTTCAGGATCGGTGGGAATCTGAATGGACTAACATGAAGAGCCTGAAGGCAAAGTTTAGGAAGAGTGATGTAAGTACAAATACACCCTGACCTAGTGTCTTTTCAGTGATGATAAATGATTTGGGAACTGAGTGATGCTGTGCTCCCGGTGCCAAACGTTTGCGTAACATTTGCTTATCTGATACTAACCGCGCCGTGTGTTCGCGTATGATGTTGTTTTCATTCATTTGGAATGTGAGATGTTGTCTCCCGTTGAGTTTTCGGTGAATGTTTCTGACCGAGTGACTCAAAATCAGATATGTCCGTAGCTTTCGTTTTATGACTGACTCATAACCGAGAGTATCATCATAAGGCTGAGAATTTCCACACTTCCAAATAAAGAAAAAAATTCCAAAGCCAGTTCCTTCCAGCAGTGAGTCAGCAGTCGTTTCTAAACCTACAGCAGAACAACATCAGCTCCAGTCTACAGTATGGGAATGTGCTGGAATGAGACGTTATTGCCTATAATTGCGTGTTTTGGCTTGCTAAATCACAGCCGCCCGGGCTGAGTCAGCATATAATGATTATTGTGAAATTCTACGTGATCACCAGACCACAGCACTCAGCGGAGTGTATTATACTTTCTGCCAGTCTATGGTCGGAGTGGCATTTTGAGCATTCATAGGGAATGTTGTTAAGAGCGAGCTCACCATAGCCACGTTCACAGCTCATAATGTTGATTTCTCTCCTTGTATGGAGGCCGCATCACGCTTTACTGATTTTTTATGTTTAGTAAATGGTGGGTGTTGCTTGCACAACTATTTGGTTGCCTAGGAACAATACTTAGCCATCATTTTATAAAGAAATCAAATCGCTTACCTAATGCCTGGCTGCTGCCAGAGCTTGGCAAAGCTCTCTTTGCGTGCGCACTTATTTAAGATGTGGTAAATAAAACTACAACGTGGGATTGTGTTGTGAAGTTGTCAAAGTAATTGACCTGTTTGTTTAGTTTGTTTGTTTGGTTTTGGTGTTTTGTTTTTAAACGAATAACTTTAAACTGCCGTTGTGTTTATTTTTGATGCTTTAGCTACCTTTTATTCTCACTTCTGCCTGTAGTATCACAGAAAACTCACGTCCTCGCCAATCAAACGTCTTGTTTTAGCGTCTTGCCATAAAGGGTGTTCATTGGAAAAAGAGGTGATCAAGAACAGGAGAAACAAAATATCCTCTTGATTCTATTTTTGGTTTTGTGTGTCAGTCCAGGACTGTACAGGAATTTCATGCAGGGCCAGACTTTCATTCTTGAGCAAAACAGGAGACCAGAGCTGCCAGGATAAATACTTTTATAAGACTAGCTCATTGCCAAGTTCTTGTTATAGTGATATTACTTTTCCAGCGTTTAATGTGTTTGTAGCCCCATTTGAACCTTCATGGTTTGCCCGTAACATTGCATAACAGAGAGAGAGCGATAGAAAGAGATAGGGTTGTTATTACATGTTGGCATTTGTGGCATGTTCAGAACTATCATCAAAACTTCTAGCCTCCTGCTCAGGGTGGCATAACATTCCACTCCTTGTGCAGGTTTTGAAGGCACATCACAAACAGCTTGGAGCAGACAAGGTGGATGGATTCTTCATGGGATGGTTACGTTATTTATCTTTTCTCAACCAATTCAGGAGTGCAAGAATAAACATTTTGGGCAAACAAACCAATCGCAGACACTTACTTAACTTCATTTTGTTGACATGATGAGAACTGTCTTTTATCTGCTCATGGACTCGCTTCAAGGCCGAGCACTGCAGTGCAGAATCTGCTTAAGTCATTGAGAAAACATCTGGAAACCTGCAGTCCTGCCTAAAGGTTTTAAATGTACGTTTCATATAAGCGATTAAAAGTTAGCCGACAATGTTTAGCAGGCCACTAGCATTACAGGCAAACCTTTTAATTTACTAGTTTCGCGCAAACGAGTTGGCCAAGCTTTTTAATTAATGAACATTATGTATTGAAGTTAATAGAGTTCCTTATTCTCTTACCTTGTTTAATTGTTAGCTTATGCGATGGAAACATGTCATGGCAAGTGTGCATTTGAACAAATAAAGTTAAAAAAAGTGTCCCAGCAGTATTTTATTAATAAAGTGTGGCCTTTAATCTAGAACAATGATCTGTCTAGTTGTCCTCATCTGTACTTTGTTTTTGAGGGAAGTTGCTAATGATGAAAAGGGAAACGAAAACGACCTTGACGAATGTAATTTATCTTCAGTTGTGTTTGTTATTTGGTGTCATTTACCCTTTAGATATGTTTTCTTTGGCAGGATTTATCAGAGATAATTTTCTCTTTAATGTTGACAAATGTTGAGAGAATGCATTGTTTAGCCTCTGGCCTCTTATCTAACGTTAATAAGCTAAATGTTCATTTCAATCAACAAAGTTCTTGCGAAGTTAAAAACATGATACAAAAAGTGTTTTCACTGCCCAGACTTTTGCCCTAGGAAAGTCAGATCAGTCCGAAACTCTCGGCAGACTGGATGCATCTAATCTGAAATGCAGTCATGTCCACAGCACTTAATTAGTGTCCCTTCTCCAGCCCCTTTGTGCATTAACTGCAACCTTTAGCGTGTTGAAACCCCTGCTGAAATCTGTCTTGAGCTGTCACTTCAGATAAGCTGTGATTTTATTCTTCACACAAAACTCACGTCCTCAGAAATACTTTGATTAATACCAGCACAATGTTGTTAATGGTATTTTACTTTCACCTTAGGTCACTTTATCTGTTCTGGGAAAAATCAGTCGTTGAGAAGGGAGGTACGGTTGTCTGGATGGTGATAAGGTTTGCTGGGCTTTGAAAACCTTGTGAAATTACCTCATCAGTAAGATATGGCTGCCAGGGGATTTAGAAACGGGGTCTCTGCCATGTGAGGGTAAAACGCACAACCTTCCTTACACTGTACAACCTCATAGGGCAGAAGCTAACATCTCCCGTGCAATATTTATTTTGCGGGTTGAATTTAAGTGTATGCCGTTTCACAGGCCCTCTAAAACTCTTAAAACGTAAAGGCTGCTAAGAACACAACTAATGTCCCTTCCCCCTCTGTATCCGATTGTATTCTTCACCGACGGGCTAGACACTAATTCCTTTCTATCCTTTGTCGTAGACTGACACATTTCATAGACACAGTAGGTAGCTGCTTAAACTTTAAGTGTAAAGGGGGAGGAGCATGGCCATGGGTAACTGTCCAGTAGCCTTTTCAAAAGTAGGTTGCCTTATAAATAGCACCTTCTATTGACAGAGTCAGGTGTGTATTAATCTGCATATCGTTGGTTGTGCCAAAAAACACCTAAATGTAAAGTAGTAATGTATTATTAAAAATGTATCATTATTAAAATAATATTGCTAAAACGTAACCTTCTGTTGCAAACAGATTGCATGACTGTTGAATCCCTAATGATTATCGAGGGATTAATTTCACATCTGACAAACAATTGACCCCATACAAACCCTCTGTGTACATGATTTAGATTTGGAGCCAATCAGATGTTTACATCTGTCATCCATTCTTGCAAGTACCAATCAGAGCTAAGCAGATCACCCTGAGAATACCCCAGATAACCAATCACATGGAGTCTGGCAGCAGCGTAGTAAAGAGGATGAGAATGGGCAAAGCAGGTATGCGTATTAAGAAGAGGGTTTTGTTTTAGCCTACATCCAGCTGACCAGCTCTTAGAGATTAACTAATGCTAGCCCCAACACAGACCCCCCTTAACCTCAGGGCTTGAGTTGATATATTCATTCTGTATATATTACATTCGTTTGCCTAATACAGCTATAACACTCTCATTTTATTTGTCATTGTCACCACATGGGGCTGTGGCTTGATAAATCACAATGCCGATTATTTGAGGTGGTCCATCTGAATGGCCCTAGTGACAGCCCAGCTAACAATTTTAGGTTGCAAGAATGTTTCCCTAACGTTTCCGTTAAGTAACAAAAATGTTACCTAGAACATTGTTGAACTTTCAAAGCGTCCTGTTGTTTGGATGTTGTATTAACATTATTGCTTAGTTATAAGAATGTTTTTTGGCTTTTTATTCTCTTAGCATTTTAAAAATGTTCCACTAACAACTATGACGTGGTATGACATGTAACGTTAAAAAAAGTTCTACTAACGTTACTGCAAGAATGTTTTCGATAACTTTGAGGGAACCTTTTAGAGAACATTAGCCAACGTTATGAGAACATTCTCTTTTGGAAGACACATGCTGTGAGCTTCCAGTTTGAGCCACGTCACAGTAACAGTCATTTGTTATGAAGTCATGTCAGTTTTTCCTAATTGAGAAATGAGTTGCAAAATACTGTACATCAAGCTATGTCTGCCTCCCTAAACGAGTGCATTCAAGTCTGCTAACCGCAGGGATTAAGTACCGCCGTAGGAAGCTGATGTCACATAAGCGTTTGTGTGTGATGATTGCTCACAACAATAGCGCAATTTATTTCCGCTGCGCTTTTTCAATTTCTTTGTGGAAGGTATTGCTTGATTTGAGAAAATTTACACGTAATACATACTTCTCACTGTCATCGCGTATTTGCGACAAACAGTGCAATTCAGCTGGGCTTTATATATGAGTACAATTTGTTCTGTTATCGGATGCTTGGCGAGTGTTTATTTTGGACATCGATGATATAGAAGTTTCTAGACTGTAAAAATACCTCAGCAAAAACCGCACAAGATTCTAAACACTGTCAATGCAACCACTTTGAACTCACAATGAATGCAGTACAAAACAACGTCTTCGTAAGTTTGCCTTTCATGTGTTTTCAGAGGCAAATTATCTGTACACATCTTCTTTCTAGAGATTTGGCACGGGGACAGAATTCAAGTGTTCAGGAGCATAGAAATAACAAAGCCGAGCTTTTTCCTGCGTTCTTTGGAGAGGATGAATTTGGCGGAGTGCGATAATGAATGTTCAACGTTAAACTGAACCCTTACGCACAGCAGATCTATTTTTGTATATTCCGTTTGCCGAACCTCTTAAGAAGTCATGCGGGTTTTTATGTTTTTATTCTTATATCTATTCAAACTAATGTAAACGGATCTACGTTGAAATTGCTTAGTCAGTTTCAGCTGTAGTTTAGCAGAAAAGACGCATTGTTTTCAGACGTGGTTCATATGGTTGGTATTAGAAGGTCCTGGAAGTCATAACTACACATTTATTTCCCACAGCCACGGATACTTGCCCCTCATATTACTCAGGTCTGCTATTTTTTGGGCTTAGACCACATCTCTGTGATTTATTTGGAGGTTAATCCACAGATGGACCCCTGGTTCAACGATTTGTGCTAGAAGTTATTGCTCAAGGCTTTGAGCTTCTACGGTACAGCACATTCATTTCTGAACTATGTTAACCACCATGGAGACATTTCTACATCATGTAAGATTTTCCCACAAAAACACTGTTTGCTCTGTTTGAAAATGCGGTTGTAATATGAGTCGAGTGAATGGGGGTTGGGGAATGGTTCGAAAATCATATTTTATGACAAAATTTCAATACTATGTGTGAAAACATGAAAAACTGCAGAGAACTGTAGAGTTACTTCAGCAGCTGTTGTTTGTCTAGCGAGACCGTAGACTTGAATCTTCTCCGGACCTTCTCCGACTTTAGGTCCCTCAATCTGTTCTCAACAGATTCAGGATATGCATTCAGGCTGTACTATGGTTATACACTGAATGGACATCCAGAGCCTTTTATTCCAAGCTCAAGCTCCTCTCTGTTCCCTGGGGTTTTATCAATATGCCACATGGCTGAAAATCTAATCATGAGATTAAGCGGGAGATTATGTCTTTAGTGTACTTTCACCCTGCTGAACTGGCATCGCTGCTAGAGGCTGAAGGGATGGAGAAATATCATAGGGATGGATTTCAAGTAAAGCAGTGGACAAATGTCAAGCAAAGTGGCTGTATCGTAATAAATTAAGATATTTTGAGTTCTGAAAGTGGGTTGTTGACATACACACTATGTTTATGAAATGTTACAATATTTAACGGTAATATTTCTAAAAATACATATAGGTATAAAGGAAACTGTATCAAAGGCTGTAACAAAGTATTTTAAAGTGTTAACTCTAACGCCGTCATAGTTCATTCGTTCATTTTAAATGGTCCTGTGAAAATGTCAACTACTCTGGTATGAATGTGTTTACATAGTACAGCAACGTGTTTATTTATTTTTGAAATAAGTGAATTCTTTTGCCTAATACTAAGAAATCGTTGACGAATGTCTCAATGTTATAATTATTGTACATTTTCAGACATCAACCCTTGTTGTTGTTTTATATTTGACTAAATAACATGAAGATTTTAATCTGTTTTGGGTTAAAGTGGTCGTGTCTTATCTTTTTACGTAATAATGACAAATATAGTGTTTCATGTGCTCTTTTTTTAAAGACAGGAATGTTTTTTTCCGAGCAGTCAGCACTCCATTTATAATTTGTCATCTCAAGAATTCAAGAAAGAAACGTGGACCAAATTTAAGCTGTACAGCGGAGTGTAATGGCACAGACACAAAACACTGTTAGTGCCAGACTTGAACAGAGACTCGTGTGATAAGAGGTCAAAGTCCAGTGTTTTCTCAAGGTGTTCTGCCTCCCGCTTTCGAATTCGAGAAGCCATTAGTCTGAAAGCTAGTTCACATGGGCTAACGCGGTACACAAGTGTTTGATCCAGCTGGCTGATGTACAGGAACAAGCAATATGAAGCCATTTATCATCAAGTCAGTTTTTTACTTCGCACATTTGGCACACTTCTTGTACATGAAATTCACAGTAAGGCCTCGTGTTTGATTTAGGTTTAAAGGAAAATGACTGGAAATGTGCAGCAATGATGTGTTGAGTACAAGGGTCACGACTTGGCAACACATTTTGTTTTGGCCTTTGGCGATGAAGGAAAATTATCCAATCTTTATTTTACCTGTGGGACGTTTAGCAGTGTACAGTATGAGCACTTAATGACAAAATGATTAAACAATGTAATATGTAACAGGCCCATCAGTTAGATCCATTGTGTCTTCGGTCCATTAAATCTCAACCTTATGATATTGAAATTGCTTTGCTCTTTCTTAGTTAGTTAACTGCATATGTTTATGAACACATTACACAAATTCACAATAAAACCGTTGATGCACTATAAGGAAATGCAGAGTTGTTTTCAAACCATGCTTTAAATAAGCAGTTGGGTTATAAATTAACCTATGCTGGGTTGTTGTTACCCAACCGCGGGTTGAAGCTACCCAGCAGTAGGTTAATGTATAACCCAATGGTTTATTCTCTCCATATTTTACCCAACCATGGGTTAAAACAACCCAGCATTTTTTTGGAGCGTGTTAACCGCTTCTGGCCATAAATATTGCTCGGCTGAAGAGGACCTTTGATCAGATAAAAGTAAAATGCTTACACTGAGTGATGGGTGGAGCTAGTGTTTGTGTCTGCATGTGTCCATGTTCTTCAGTGGTGTTTAGGTCCTGCAGGCTCTTTTGAGATAATGTTAAGTGTTTCCTGTTTGTGCAAAGGCCACCAAGACAAAAAGGAAATCTCTGGGCTGTTGCTAAATGTTTAAAGTTGATTTTGGTTTACTTACAAGATGTTATGTAACCTTTCAAGCAAAGTTTAATTTTTTAGTTGCCTGAAAAGTCATGTCAGGGCAGATACACATAACCCATAATTCACAGCTCTGATTGGCTGATAATATACGCTTTAGTTGTAATTTCTTTGAGTTGAATGAAGATGTTGTCTAATATATAAAAAAACTACTAATTTTACTTTATACATTAAATTAAATTGTGTTAATTTATGTACGTTTTATGACAATCCAGATGATAGAGTTAAAAAGTTACACAGAGTACAATAATGAACTTGGATTTTACTGTGACTGTGTTAGGAACAAGGCAATAATCTTTGGCATGCTTGTAAAACTGTGTGTGTGTGCGCTTGTGTGTCTGTGCATGCCATGTAAGTTCAGTAAGCCAGTCTCTTGGTCTGCAGAACCAAACAAGCTTATGATCTGGATTTAGTCTTTATCTCTGACATCAGAGAGAATTTTAGAGAGCCCGATCGAGTTTCCCGACATGTCTCTGTTGAAACGGAGAAATCAATCAATGTGTTTTGAAGAACATCACTACTGCTGATGTCCGAGTGGCCTGCATTTTGCTGGGAAAGACTGCACGCTAATTCAAACACTGTTCCTTTACACGCGCCTGTTTCTTGTACAAATGCTCTTTTGTTTTACTGTATGACTTTATATAGCTGATTGCTGATAGTGGGCTCAAGTCAAACAGTTTCCAAAAATAGTGCTCCGTTTACTGTGGGTCGTGTAGTATTACACCGCGCTTTAAAAATAGTGACAGACTTCAGCGATGGCCTCTGTGTTTTGTCGGCCGACCTCAGCTTGCAAATATTTTTGGTTTGTTCAGTTCTGTCAGCCTCTCGAGTGCTACCGGTCTCCACAAAGTTATGAACGCTTTATTAAAGTCAAAAACCATTAAAGAGTTCTGCAGTCAGTTATTCAGAGTCGGTAGCTTATGTTCGGCTTTGTACATTGTTTCTCTCCTATGCACAGCTGTAAGGGCATGTTCCTAATGTTTTCTGTTGGGTTAGCTTTGTTTTAGCAGTGAATAAGCCCTTATAAGGGAAATATTTCATCAGATCCTGTGTTTCCTGTGAGGTACAGAAGAAGGGACATAAAGTGATTCATGCCACAGGCGTCTCATGCCCCTTGGGATGCATGTGAATTAAAGGTGAAGTTCAGTTGACTTGGTTAGTATATATGCTGGCTTGGACCGCAGTGATTTGTCTGACATCGTTTCTTTTTGTGGTTTTGTGAGTGTTAACATGGGAAGCTTGGAAAGAAAAAAAAGTCTTTGCCATAACTTTTACCTTGGGATTGCACCTCATTTTGACACCTCGTTTTTATTATATTGCTTCATCTGCAAAGCCAGATACAGTGTCATTGCATCATTTCTTATTCTGGAAGTTTGGAGGGTGTTTCTGTTTTTTTTGTGTGTGTATCTATTGTGTTGTATCTCTCCTTCTTACTCTTTTATTTGTCCCATGTGTGGCAATTTAGGTTCTTTGATTTTGACTCATTGTAAGTTTTCAAAGCTTGTGGATAAAGACAAATGTGAGAGAGGGGCTGAGGGCGTTCATTTCTTTGTTATGATTGGCTAACGGGAGGAGAATGTTGTAACCGTGAACTTGAAATACTGGCCCTTTCAATAAAACAACAAATATAATTTCAAGCTGACAGGTTTTGAACTGTCTTTGTAGTTGCAAAACCGGATTTCCATTTGTTGACTGATGAGAGAGGAATTCCAAATTACAGCACATTAGCACGTC
>JAZGTJ010015361.1:0-13435 GCA_036877575.1 Botia almorhae | reverse complement strand
AAATTCCTTTAAACTTATAATATTCCACCTGAGTCAGTGCAGGGAGGAACATTGGGATGGGTTATGCTGTCTGTCATCCATATGCTGTCTGCCCTGTAGTTTGTCCCTAGACTATTCCTTGTGCTTAAGAGGAAAAAATGCTTTTGGGGGATTAGAGGAGGACAAGTTTAGCCTCCTCCATCTGCCTTCCCACTGACAGGGGGATTAATGTGCAACGATGTTGCAGGGAGGCCAGCGTGAATTAGGGATTCATGCTCTCTGCTCTCTGGACCAGAGAGCAGAGGAGACCCCCCTTGACTGCCAATGGATCGTTTCTGAGAGAAAACTCATGTAGAAGCCCAAATACACATACACACTCTGTTCCCTTTATACAACACTTACATATGTAACCCAGAGAGTGCTGGCCAGAGGTTTAGTTGCAGTGTCCAAGGTAGGTTACTGAGGACAGCAAATAAAATCACTTGTATTTTGCCTTTTTCTGTCTTTCACACACACTCTTTGTATTTATCTTATTTCTATCTCTGTCTGTATATGAGGTAAAGTTCCAATAATCACATTCTCTTTTGTTTGAGAATGTGATTATCCATGGCTTTCCCTTATCTCTGTCCTCATAAATCAATACCAACCACAAGCTGGTACCAGTTACCTTTCCATCTATCATTTTCCCTCACTTCTCATTTGGAAAGGTTTCATTTACACTCTACCTAAAATGTCATGTCAATCCAAAAAGACATTGTCTTGCTCTCAGCTGACAGAGCCTCATAGCCCAGGGAACAGGATTGGTGACGGTATCTGTGCAGGGGGCAGTGCTTCATTCTCAGGGGCTTCCCTCTGAAATGGGCTCCTCAACCCAGATAACAACACCACTGTTCCTTACCAAGCATGTTCAGTGTTATCCCCTGCTGAACACTTCGATGTCATTGGGAATCTGCCTAGAGCCAACTTAAAACCAAAAATCATACTTTTGTTCGTTTTTATTTTAGATGCTTTTTTGATTGTTGTGATTTAAGCCCGGGTGAACCAAAAATTGCAACCGACTTTAGTGTTCTGATATAATTTAAAGTGAAAAATGGAGGGTGTGGCTTTTTTTTTTTCTTGGAATTAACTGATCACACTGATGTCATCAGAGAAGGTCTGCTGTTCCAGAGAGAAAGTTTTTGATTATAGGTTACAAGGACATCTGAATAAAAAAAAATAATAATGATGTACACTGATAAATGATTTAAAATCAATACTTCAATATTCCACAAAAAATAAGAATAGTATGATTTCATGGTGACTCTAACACTGTAACTCTAACGAAACCAAACAATAGCTGTCTTCAGTGTTTAGGTATGTCTTGGTCAGCATACAGCAAACTCATAAAAATGCCTGTTGAAGTAACAATTGTGAAATACTGGGCAATTTATTAAATAGTACTTTCATCAGTTTATTTCCATCAATTCTCCATTTGTTTTCATTCTGAGCCTATGCGAGATTAACATAAGAGCATAATAACAAGAGGAATAACAAGCATTACTTAAGAGAGAGGTTGGTGAAACCAATTATAGTATAGATGAGTCATTTGTATATATGAGTAAGAATGAAATTGCAACCTTGAATATAATTGTCCGCTTTCCTGTAGCTCAGTGGTTAGAGCGTGGCATTAACAACGCCAAGGTCATGGGTTTGATCCCAGGGATTGCACATACTCAAAATCAATGTATAGTGTAATGCAATGTAAGTTGCTTTGGATAAAAGTGTCTGCCAAATGCATAAATGTAAATATGGCCCCGCTTTACAGTTACAATAGCTAATCACCTGTTTTTTTACTCTGAAACACCTATGCTCATTAGTATTTGAGGTGTGATTTGAAGCAAAGAAGCACAATTTATTTTACCATTGTTAACAGCTTTTATTTAAAATATAACCAACAGTTCTGAATTTCGATCTTTTTCTATTTAAGTATATAGAAGTTATACCTGTAGCAAAAAACAGCTGTGAGGCATTACAAAAAGTGACTGACATATGTGGACTAACTTGCCTTAAAGAAGCAAAAAGAAAAGAAGACAGATGCATCTACAAAACAAGTGCGCTTTTAACATCTGATATTGCATATTTAACAGCAAAGATCATGCTAATAAATGTAAAATGAGTGGGTGGCGTTTCCCCCTCTGTCAGATTATCTGTTAGATATGTCTGTCAGATTATAAAAAGTTTAATTAAGTTTAAAGTTTAGTTGCCATAATATGTTTATTTTATTATGACAAAGAATGATATAATCAAATTGCAGCATGTTCTGCAGCGATAACTACTTCCCTGACCCTGTAAAACAAAATGATAATGTATGGGAATTTTGAAGACATTTTCAGAAGCCATGGCGCAAGGGCTTATATAAGCCTTTTGATAAAGAGGCTTAAACAGTATTCAAGCCCAAGGTTGTGTCTTTATAACTGCATGTGTCTTTGTTGTAACTGTTTATTCATCTACACATTCTTCTTCTCTCTCTCTTTTTGACATTACCTTCTTTGTTCAGAACTGATCGACAGCACCCCCACCCTGAAAATCAACCACGGCTCGGGTACATTGGTTTTGCAGTTGCCGGGCAACGTGAACGTAGCGGACAGACGGTGGCACAGACTGGACGTGAGGAGCAACAGCAAAGTAAGTGTTCACTGATAGCCAGAAACTGCCCGTCAAGCCCAACCCCACAAAACTGATCGAGACCCTTTCTTCACTAGAAGACTAGAAGACGAGTACTTGACACAGCATTGATTTAGGAGCAACTCAAATGTGAAACCTGTTGCAGAAATGCAAGAAAATTAAATGCATACTAAGAGGGGGCTATGCCAAGGTGTGAAAAGAATTTAATAAGAACTTGCATAAATATGCATAACTATTTCTTTTTCCCCAAGTGTGTGTGCTCAAATAAATATTTTTGTCAATTTATGCATATTTATGTTTGGTTCTGTATTTATTTGTGTTTATCCTTCTGTGTATAAATGCATATGTATCATCATCAACGGATAACGTAGCATAGTGTGTAAAGTTCTGAGCTGATAACCAAACGTTTGCAGGTTTGAATCCAGCAAGCATTAATCCTAGAGTCTCCATTGTGCCCTTGATCTAGCCAGTTGTAAGGTTTCTGTACAGTGACTTTTCCTTTAACTTAATAAGCCACCTCTTAATGACATTTCATGTGGGTCAAACTTGTATGGCAAATAAATAGAAAAAATCTTTTTTACCCCAAATTTTAGGAAGTGCGTTTTACTCTGGATCGTTGTGCAGGAGCCACTGTCAAAGAGATGGAGGGAGTAGGCAGCTGGCTAACCACTGAAGATCACACTTCCTGTGAAGTTACCGGGGTGACGCCAAATATGGACAAGTAAACACTTACCTGCCTTTGCATTTCTTATTTCACATCAACTCACACTTTTCTACAGTAGAATTAGTTATTTGGGTGTTTAAAATTTGGCCCTGTTCAGAGTTTTAATGCTAAATACATTGTTCCTCCACTGTAATGTTTTATCATGACACAAACAAATGATCTCAACAAACTCTCTCATTCCCCACATCATTACCAATTCATATCTCAGCTATATAAGACCTGCTTGTCAGTCATAAACTCGATAATTTATTGACAAGTTTATATTTACACAAAGGTATCAGTTTAAAACATAACATGATTAGCAGAGTTTATCCATAGAGGAAAATGACCTCTCCAGAGCATACAGCACACTAACAACTGTAGAGAGGAAATTTAGCTTATGTTATGAATCTGTTCTGTTTTAGGCATTTGAACGTGACTCAAGTGCTTCAGCTAGGAGGAGTAAATGAGAATCTGCCATATATCTATCCACAGCTCCAAAACAAGCACTTCACTGGCTGCATCCGGAACCTCATCGTGGACAGCAAGGTGAGAACGTCCATGCACATTAGCACAAATGGAGCTTGATCACTGAAACAGAGTAAAAAAGATAAATATAGAAAACATTTTTTTTAATCGTGCCTTCTGTACATCGTCAGTTTTAGGCTTCTAGGCTTAAGATATTGCCAATTAACATCCCAGCATTAATGTGTATATTCATTGCAAAAACAACAATGATAGACAGTTTTGCTTTTCAAGGTTCATACTGGAGGGGCATCTGAGGCCACTTTGTTTCCAACACAGAAAAAAGTATCTTCCTTGCTAAAGCCACTTTATTTACACAGCTAGAAGGAATAAATAAGAGTCATCAGATGAAAAGACAACTGGATCTAATTGGGTTTGTGGTAGTTCAGTTGTTAAAGGTCCTCAAGGTTGTTACATACTTTAAAATACAGAACGCTGTAGGCCTGCTTTTTAAGTGGCTGTAGTCTTCTTAGTATGCTAATATTTATTATAACATGCTGGATAAAAGGTGAAAACACCAATACAAGATAAAAAAGATGGGCTTTTTCTGTAATTTCCTCACTTTCAAGGTCCAGTAGATTGGTCTGTGCCCTACACATTATTTTCTGTCTTTTCATTTTCCGGCTATCTGTTATTTTGTTTTCTTTTTATCTGTCCTGTGTGATTTCTAGTCTTCTGTTGCTCTGTTTACATCTACTGTCTAAATCTGTGTCTGAAGAACATTGCTGTTTGCACATGGAAGTAACGTGTCCATTGTAACCACTTGTGATTGGATTTCAAGGAGAAGATTATTAAATCTATGTTGTGTGTTACTGTATATTGATAAAGTGCACAAAAGGAAAACGCAAAAACAAAAACAAAATGTGAAAAATATAACCACAGTGTTTCTCGTAAATATACTTCAAGCGACAGTGTGATATTTTAAGTAATATTCTTGCTCATTTTTTAATAGAGAACTTGTGTTTACTGAATTTCATGTGTGCTTCACATGATGTCCAGGACACATCAAGACAAGATTAACATTTACTCTACCAATGCAATGCTTTCTCACTACCTACAAATCTGGTCTGAGTGATCAGATAAGGAAACATTTACGACCAGGTTTACAGTGTTTAGTTTAGTTTAGTTTGCTTTTTCCACCAAGAAACGGATCTGAATACAAGGGTAAACATGCTCTATATTCCTCACTTTCTGTCTTTCTCTTTCTCAGTTTTATGACCTAGGTTCCCCCGCAGACTCAGCTGGCAGTACTACTGGATGTCTTATGACAGACAGTAGCTGTGTGAATATGGGCTTTTCCTCCTGTGGAACCAGGGGCCGTTGCCAGGGTGAATGGGGCTCCTTTAGCTGTCAGTGTATTCCTGGGTACAGTGGGCATCAGTGTGAAAAGGGTAATTTCAATGCTATTAATGCAACACAATGCTATTTTCACAATTTGGAGGTGAGAGAGGCTGTGCCTTTAAACATAAAGAAGATAAATCATTGCCATAAAGAGCAATGAGGTAGCAAACTTTGTGTTTGTGTGTGTGTTTTTATGCACTTTTCAGTGGGCCAGAAAATATCTTTGAATTGCTCTGTGTAGGAGGGATAGTGTTAAGCATCCAGGCAGGATTTTCACATACACAGAATCTTGGCAGAAATCATATTCCAAAGTGTTATGAATTTGTAGGGCTTCTTTATGTAACAAGACTGGAACATCCTGTGATATTCTCACAGTGCATTTTTTGCAGTGTTTACCCATCCTTTTTAAGAGCACCATCTGAAGAACACATTTGTGTGTGTTTAATAGCAGTTCCAGAGTTTTCGTTTGATGGAAGGAGTCATGTACACTTTCAGCTGGCCTTCACGCTACCAGCCAGGCACACCCAGGTTCAGGTTCTGGTTCGAACCCGCAAACACAGCAGCTCTATTCTCAGCCTGCTTTCCAAAGAACAGAATGAATATGTCAAACTGGAGGTTAGTGCTTTCAAAAACATCTATTCCTGTCTTATACTTTTTCTTTCACTCTCTATGG
This sequence comes from Botia almorhae, assembly GCA_036877575.1. Taxonomy (NCBI): domain Eukaryota; kingdom Metazoa; phylum Chordata; class Actinopteri; order Cypriniformes; family Botiidae; genus Botia; species Botia almorhae. The sequence continues at coordinate 7,550 of JAZGTJ010015361.1, read as the reverse complement.
TTACACCATTATCAAGGTTTACTTTATGCAGAAACCTATTATTGATGTTTCTATTAAGTGAACATTTTCCCCGTTTTCCAAACCATAGTCTTTAGAATTTTTTTCAAATTTCAACAAAGTGATTGACAATGAACACCCTGCCAAGTGATGTTTTATGAATGTTTTCTTAACGTCCGCTCTCTGTTTCCACCAATAAGCACCCATAAAATGTACAGCAAATTAACAACGTTTGCTGCCAGCATGTAAAGATTATTTGTTCTTGATGTGCTCTGAAATAGCAGCCCATCTGCCAGACCCTGCAAACATTGTTGCAACAGCAGTGCGATGTAAGAATTTGAATGGAGCAGCGAGTTTGTCTTTAATCATAGAGGCATTAGTATGCATTTCCCGGTGAGTCTGATACACTTGCAGAATGCATGCCGTCTGGCCTCTCACTCCAAGGCTGTCTTATTTTATAAGGTTTTTCTTTTATCTGCTTTAAGATGATGTGTTCGGATTGCTGATTGCAGCTTCTCTGCAGTTTCTCTATCTCCTCTTCTTTTCTGCTCTCTCTCTCTCTTACCTTTTCTCTCTCTTATGTAAATCATGGTTGATTTATCTGCGGCATGAATTAAAAGTGACTCCAAGACGAGCTAAAAGACATTTTATATCCTCTAATGTGGCAGACTACACATTTCATTGCCTGCTTATATTGTGATGCTTGCGAGGCATCACAGCGGTGCAGCAGTGGATGCTGCTTTTGTGCCATGTGCAAAAGATTAAAACTTAATCTCCTGCTATGCTCCTTTCAATTACCTTAGCAATAATGCTAATTGATGTGATGTGCCAATACTTGTTCAGCTTTGCCTGTTGATTCTGATTATGATGCATCATCTCGTTGACACTTTTTTAACAAGATGTAGGTGTCAGAATCAACAGATGAGGAAATAATTTTATTATTAATTTTCTTTCAAGAGATGTGTAGCCCCAACTCCGTCAGCAATGTGTTTAACTTTTCATTAAAATATATCCTTATTATATAGTTGATCATTGTCTAAATGCATGCTTTTGTTGTTTTATTGTATTTACTTAATTTTTATTGTATTTACTTGATCATGTCCCTGCATGATCATCCACCTCTTACAGTATTATTTCATCAAATGCAGTAATGCAGTCTGTTGTATTTTATTATGAGCTTTTATAAAGCCAAACACTATTAAAGTGTGATGAAACAGCGCTAGTAAACAGTAGTCACAGTGCGGACAGCTATCGCACAATCCACTGCACATCACAACCCACATAAAAGCACAACACAGATCAATCTTGGGTAGTGCTGCACTCTTGGTGAATCTTGCAAGAAAACAGGTTCACTTTATGTTTTCTTTGCACTGTGGGTTTGAGCAGACAGTATACAGTTTCTTTTCTTTTTTCTAGTCTAAAGTTTTTTATATTTTCCTTTTTTTTCAGAACAATAGGCTGCATTATATAAAATGCTATCAAGGTTTTCAGCCTGCTTTACATGGCCCTTATTTTTCTGCAACAACGACAGTGACTGGCACAAGACTTATAAGGGCAATGCAGAAGAGATTGAGCAATCTCTACAATTTGTAGGATAAATCTTGTGTATGTAGAAGAACCTTATGGAATCAGGAGTTTTGCAGCAGGATGAATGTAATTACTTATTAATTAGTATGCCCACAAGTTTTAATACCTAGCTAGTGTAGTCTTGAAAAACAACTGCAAGCTTGCCTCTATGTGAGGAAAGAAGGTAAGAAGTTCACAGAGGCCATGTTTACAGTTGTTGTTTAAATGTGAGAAAGTCTAACCGCCTCGTGGATCATTGCATTGATTATTCCTGCTTTTACATCACCACAAGGAATGTAAATTATGCTCTCTGGGACACATGCAGAAAGGTTCTAAAATTCAAATAAAGCTTTCTTCAGGAGGTAGCCAACTGCTTTCTGTCTCATAAACAAATACACCTTTTACCTCATCATTGAGTTTTTACCTGGTTTCCAGATGTAGAGTTTGTAAAGTAAAACAACTGTTGAGTCAGTTATTAGACTAATTTGCCAAAATACAGCGTAAGGGTCATTTGATCTTGGATGAAAAGTGAGTGCATAACTGCAGACCTTTATAAGTACCCTGATATTACATGCGTTTTATCTAGCATTATAAATATTAATCTAACAACATAAACATTAATGCTTGCCTGGAAAACATTTGATTAAAAAATGTGCTTGCTTTAAGAAGTGTATAAAATGCTTACAAAAGGAAAGGATGAATGAAAGAAAGTCTCTTAGCTGACCGCTAGAGAATACGAGAAGCAGCATAAAAATACAGTGGCAAATCAAATTGACACAGCATTGAATTGAATCCTGTTCCCTCTGTCTCCAATTAAAGGGCTGATATGTTTAATTCTGTTGGCACTCAGCAGAGTCTTATCAGATCCTGCCCCCATCTGATATATTTAGTCCCTAATGGTTTTCTTTTTCATCACATACAGCCTTTCTCTTCTGCTGCCTTCCTCCCTCTCTCTCCCTGTTCTTATAATTTTAATTATTCTTATTTGTTTAACATCTCCGGCACTTTATTTTTTCTGTTTCTACCGATAATCTAAAAGTCATTTTAATTGATTTTATTCAATTGTAATTACTCGTTTTGTTCTCTGTCTTCTTTTTCCACATCTCAGATCTACCAAGGTCTTTTAACCATCTTCTACAACCTTGGCGATGGGGACTTCAATCTGACAATGCCCTCGTATCATGTGGACAACGGAGAGTGGCATAATGTTCATTTAGTTCGCCATGACAATGAGTTGACCCTGCGTCTGGACGGCGGTGGTGGAAGACGAGAGGTCACAGGCTCGCTGGGTCGCAGTCGGGAGATTGTTATCGATCCAGCTGTTGTGATGCTGGGCAACTCATTCCCCTCAGGACACAGTAAGAGCTTCCAAGGTGAGAAGCAGTGTGCTGTAGAAACCAAGGTCATTGGTTTGATTCCTGGAAAATGTATAATGTGTAATATGTATACAGTAGATTAATCATGCTAAATTTCTGAATTTTGAATTTCTAAATTTTGTAGCATTTGGTTAGCGGCTCGTTTGCTTTAATGACTTAATGTTCATGTAAAGCTGCTTTGTAACAATGACATTTCGTAAAAAGCGCTATATAAACAAAGTTGACTTGACTTGACTTGATGTTGAGGCTGACGTGAACTCCACAACTTTAACAATATCGATCTTCAGGTTATTGTAGAGCTTACAGCATAAAATATTTATTTTAAATTATATATTTTAAATGTGGTCTCACTATGTGGACTTCAGGACCTCAGTCTTTATAACCAAACATGACAACGTGTTGAGAGTAAATAACAGGGGCAATTATATAATATTAAAAAAAAACTAAATAGTAATAGTAATTAGTAAAGTACTGCTTTACTTTTAAAACAGCACAAGTACACCTCTTAATTCTTATCCTCTACCATCACAGACTTGATCTGCAGTCGATTTGGTTTCTTCAGAGCTACTTACAATAAATGAATTGGAGTCAAAATGTGAATGGATAGCTATGAGCAATTCCATAAACACTTTGGCACAACATTTTAAGCAAACAAAAATGCTGTGTCCCACGGTCAGGTTTTTAATTGCTCCAGTATTGGAACACAGTAAAGCAGATTGGCATATTACCACTTAATCCAATGTGCCTCACTCAAAGTGAGAACCTACCCAGCAAGCGTGTACGTCACACGCTCAAAAGTGTCAGACCAATCTTTTATCAATTCATAGCACAGTTCCTGTAATCTGTCATGATTACACACTATTGTATTTGCAATAATGAAAAATTAATAGGAGCAATGAATTTATAATAGCCTTTATTGTATCTTGTAGAGGGAAAGCACATGACAGACAGACATGTGACTAAAAGAGAGGACGAGCTGCGTTGCACACAGCACACATAAAGCGGTTAGCCTTAGGCACATACTTTGTGTTTATTAAATGAAGTCTAAAAGCACTTTTCTTAAAAGCGAAGGTCATAGGATAGTGCAAATGTACATGAAAAGAGGCAGATTCACAGTTTTTATTATATTTGTTTTGCGAAAGGATGGTCACTTTGTGTGAAAGCTCTCCCCCCATTTCTCCCTCTTTTTCTCTCTCTCTCTCTTTCTCTCTCTTTCTCTTTCTCTTTCTCTCTCCCAAAGCTTTATTGGCATGACTGTCAGCATTTCAGCATTTACAATGTTGCCAAAGCATAATCAGTACCAAAATATTCAATAGGAAAAATACAATAAGATGTGAACAAGGTGCTAAGAACAAAAATAAAAACAACAGGATTATTCACACAGTTTCTTTTTCCCTTCCTTCTCTTACTTGTACAGGCTGTATGCGGGACCTGAGACTCAATGAGCGGTATATTCCTCTGGACGGTCAGGCAAGAGAGGGGGTGTCAGTGGTCAGTTCTCAGGGTGTGTCTTTGGGCTGTTCCTCTGATTCTTGCAGAAAAAATCAGTGCAGTCCCCCATTCACATGTGTGGATCTGTGGAGGATTCATGAATGCAGGTATACAAGCACGCATATACAATAAATGCATGCACAAAACCATGCGCATGTATATTAAATCAGTATTTAATTGTTGTTGTTAAGTAGATGATGAGCTTAGTATTCTTAATAAAGATACTAAGTGATCACAAACAATCCATTTAAGATGCATGTTTAATGCACAATATGTATTTTTCACTACTAGAGGTCGTACATTTAATACAATAACAAAGGTGCTGCTTGATGATGCTGTGATAGAGCGTTTAAATGAACCCACAGCATTTTCAAAAAATGCTTGATTTAGTTCTCCTCTTGTACAAAAATGTTATTGGGTCATTTAACACATATGATCAGATTATCTGAGATCATCTGAGATGGACATGTCTCTCACACAATCACATTTATACTGTAAAACAACCCCCCTCCCCCTTAGCTAAGCCTTTGATGCACTTGGCCCTGGGATTGCCTGTAAACATGCCTGAGTCAAAGGCTGATAGGCAAGCATGATGTGTTACTCCTCACCATTAATCAGTCTTTTTATTCTCTGGCTGCAATGCCCTCTAATGCTGTTGTGTGGTTATGTTAGTGTGTGATTGTGTGTCTGTCTGCAGGTACAGTATTGTCTCTTACTTGCTGAAAGGCTGCCCTATTCTCCTATAGTTTGATAAGCATACTTTGTGCAGTCTCCTGAAGCAGGTCACATCAGGTTTATGTGCTGTATGTGTGTTTGTTTTTTGTTGAGATTTTAGAGGGAGAAAGTCTGTAGTTTTCCCTTACTTTATCTGTTTGACACTTAGCAAATCTCCTCAGTATTAAGTCCAATGCAATGTGATATCTAGCTTGTATTCACAAAGGAAAATAAATGTAACTGCCTATTGTAAAAGTATTGTGTCTATGTGGACACAATGTGTGTTTTGTTTGGAAAAGTTTTGTTTCACCCCAAAGTTAAAACCCTGCAAGCACCAAACAGAATTGCCAAAATAATGATTGTCCCAACAGGTTTTTCAGCCATACCTTATTTTAACATTACACTGAGTGTATAGACTGTAATATGTTTTCAGCTTAATAATAATTAAGGTATATTTTTACAAGCATTTAAATATAAATCAGATAACAGATAACATCAGATAACATAACAGATCATTGTTCAAAATAGTCTCCTTACCCTGAGATGAAGATAAACGGCAAAAGTTATGGATTGTGACTTTAATATGTTACCATTTTTAATGCTAAAGATGCAAACATGATGGCCAATAAGAAACTCACACATTGTTTATTTTACTCTTTATCTTCATATTTTAACCAATCCCAGGTGTCCTCCAGGTCACATAGTCAAGGCAAACTCCACAGGAATGTTTTGCATGTACACGCTTTGTGCCAGCCACCCTTGTCACAGAGGCACCTGTGTGGCACAGTCCCCCTCGAAATTCACCTGCCACTGTCCAGAGGGCTACCGCGGGAGGCACTGTGAGGTGACACTGGCCATTTACCGGGATGACGTGGGGCTCAGTTTCAGCTCACTCTTCGCCATATGCATCTGCTTTATGGCCCTGCTAGGTAAATACATCCAGTATGTGCTAATTGTGACGCATGGCATGCATGTTAAAGCTATCGTTCATCCAAGAATTAAATAATATCATCCTAAACCCACACTGTAAAAAAAAGTTGAGTTAAAAAAGCAACTAGCTGCATTGTTGAGTTTATTTAACTTCAGAGGTTCATGTTGTCTAAATCATATATGAAAGTTAACTGAACTTACAGGTGTATGTTATGCCAAATTGTATAAGATAGTTAAATAAATCTACAGGTGTATGTTATGCCAAATCAAATATGATTTGATGATTACCTAAATGATTACCAAAACTTAAAGGTGGATGTAAGTTCTAAGCAAAGTCTACCTTGCTAAATAAGTTAATCTAAATATACTGATTTAACTTTTTGCAAGGCTTTATATTTTGCATGTTCCTCAAACAATTTAAGGATAAAAATGCAGCCACGGAGTACAAACCATACTATGAATACAACACAAACAAAATTATCATCATTTAAGGATTAATTGACATTCTAATGGCACATTTACAAGTTCAAAAGGTCACATTCAGAATTTGAGGGCTAAAATCATTAATTAAAAAAACAAAATAAAATCATTCTTAAAGTGCAAAAGTAATGTAACAGTAATATTACTAAACAGCTACAGAAGGACAAAAATACTCAAGTCAAATTGTAAAGTGCCAGAATAATAATAAACAGCTGCAGAATTTACAAAAAAATTAAAAGTTATAGTAAAACTTTGTGAGCATGATGAGGCAGGCAGCCGTGGGAGTGTAGCCCACCATGATCATTATAACAATAAACATTTCCAGGAAGCCAAATCATCCATTTTGCATATGTTGTACTGCCACAGACATATCCAATTTAAAAACAGGACCTTGCATAGCACTTGTGCAATGAGTCTGACTGGGGGAAGTGCGTACTTGCGTAGATGTTGTGTCAAGTCAACACTAGCCTGTAGGAACAACAGGGTTAGACCATGGGCTGAAGATTCATATATAATAGGTTGTGACCGCACATTCGCGACTCCGAAAAACAAAATCTGAGTGTTGTACGCCAGCCTGCTTACATACCCGGATGTCCGGGGTGGTGACTAGCATGCAAATTCTACTCTGCAGTCTTCATTGGCTTTCTATATAAAATATTGGAAGCAATTGGGCTCCCAAGAACAAACCCCTATGTCATCGACACAACATCAAGTTATTGACCGAAAGGGAACAATTAGGTCTATGGAATGTCCCTATAAAACATGACAACCCAGTGTGTGTGTGTTCTTGTTTTTCTAGATGCTAAAAGTCACACACACCTACACGTTGGGGTCCCCATCAGGGAAACGGATTATGAAACATACTAAATGATGTTTTTTTTTAATTTAAAATAACTGAAATGTTTCTGTGAGGGTTGGGTTTAGGGAATATGATATACAGTTTGTAAAGTTTAAAAGTCTTTATGTCTATGGAAAGTCCCCATAAGGCATATAAAC
>JAZGTJ010015360.1:1083-13435 GCA_036877575.1 Botia almorhae | reverse complement strand
TTGTGCCATCGATTTGTGTGTCGATCAGTTTTGGCTTGTTCCTCTACACTTATAAACTGTCGATATTGACTAGATTCACAGGACTCACCGACTGTATGCTGAGGGGGTCCGTGATGATGATCTTCTGGGTGTTCTGCCTGTTTTGGAAGTCCAGCAAGTAACTTTGTTTTTAAAACCACAATCCTTTGTAGAAGTCTGTGGCAGTTTGTGCAGCAAGTAGATTCCAGAAGAGGCATTTTCTTTCTGTTGAAAGTAGGCAGCTGTGTTTTCCCGTCTCCGGAATGTAAGCTGCTGGCAGTGGGAGGCAAAAAGTCTCCTTTTTCGTAATGTTTGTATCAAAAATGTGTTGTCTGAGCACTGTGCTGATCTGCTGAGGTTAAAATCTTAGAAAAATCTGAGAAAAGTTCATAAACAGGGAGCAAAGCGCTGAGCAGTAAGCAAGAGCGTCTGAACAGTAGCAAAGCAAATTAAGGAGAGGAAATTAATGATAACATCTAATATGTTATCATTTGTATAACATTGGCCAAACACATGGCTGACTGCATATGAGGTTCTTCAACACCTATCCCATGTAATGTTTACAGTACAGTTCTCCTCCTAATATAAAATAATTTTGTTGGAGCCTTAAAATGTTATCTAATTTGATACTCTTTCAGTATTAGGAGCATAACAAACAAGAAAAAGAAATTCCTGATTTCAGATCTAACAGCTATCAGGTTCCCTGGTTCTATCTCACTTTCTATCAAAACTTTAACTTTCAGAGCAGGAGAAAACAACACAGCAATAAAAGTTAGTCCCATCACTATACACTGTCTCTCCTTTCCACCACAATCCCCCAGTTTTTCTCATTGTCATGAATACTGTGGGTCTCTTGCAAAAAAAGAACAATGCTCAGATGTTTTAGCTTTATAAACTCTGACAGTATCCCCTCTTATTTTAATCTGACAATCCAGTTATATTTGACACAATCCATTTATAGATCACACCCGCAAGATCTCTATGACGGAGTAAGAGAGAAAACAGTAGAGAGAAAAAAATCTGATAGCAGTTAGGTGCTTTTTGTAAACTAAATCTCTTCTGTTGTCAAAGATCATAGTTGCTCATTTCCCTAACTTACATAATTTAAGTAACAAACATTTGACATCAGGAATCACTGAACAAAAACTTTCTGCATTCACAAGAAAGGAGTTGTTCAACAAGGCTTACCGTGGTGGCCTTTTCAGCGACACTGTCGAGGGCTTTGCCCAGCAGTTCTCGGCAGTCCAGCTTCAGACGGAGGTGATTCAGCACATCCTCCCGCGGCATGATTCCACCTCTACGCCGCAACCTGCCCCCCCCCGTCTGCCTGTTGCAGAGGGCATCCGCCTGTGACTGCTACATCTGCTCCGGTGAGGACCGGGCTGCAGCCCTGTCCTCGTTGAACCAGCCGTAGGACGTCGATGCCCGCTCCTCAGGCCCCTGACAAGCCCTCCAAACGGACGGCTAAGCGGCCCTGAGTTGAGTCGCCTGGAGGGAAGAGGGACTTCTCTTTCTCAGAGGGTGGTGACTGCACTGCTCCTTCCCCCGGTGGAGGGCCGGGTGGAGAATCTTTGGTTTTCTTTCGTTCTGCCGCCAGACGGTACCCACATGTGGGCGATACCCACATCATCAATAAAAGAGCAGTTTCCTCGCCCTCTGGGCCATACTGAATGTTGCCTGACAGTGAGAGACGCATTGCTTCCTCCTCTTGGCTCCAGCCTGGCCCCGGCACTTCTTCGGGCACGTCTCTCGCCCCTCTGGTACCACTTGCACAGAGTCTGGGGGCCTGACTGCTCCCCAGCCCGTCTCGTTGTTTCCTGAGGACAATCAGACTCGGCTACGTGATTCAGTTCCCCAGGTTCTTGCGTGTGGAGATTGCGGACCTCCTGGCGTACTAGTACAAGGTCCTCCCCTTCGGGCTGTCCCTGTCGCGCCGCGTCTTTACCAATGTCGCGGAGACCGCCCTTGCCCCATTACGGGAAGTGGGGGTTCGCATCCTCGACTATCTTGACGACTGGCTCATTCTGGCAAACACAGGGCCCTGGTGCTCCGGCACCTCAGCCACCTGGGGCTTCAGGTCAACTGGGAAAAGAGCAAGCTCTCCCCAACACAGAGCATCTCTTTTCTCGGTGTGGAGCGTGTGCAGTCGCTGCTCCGTTGTCTGAACAAGTTCAGCACCAAGACAGTGGTCCCACTGAAACTCTTTTAGAGGCTCCTTGGGCATATGGCATCTACAGCTGCAGTCACTCTGCTTGGCCCGATGCATTTGAGACCACTGAGGTGGGCATGGCGCCACGGCACATACCGGGTTACTATTACTCTGACGGCCCGCCAAACCTTCAGCCCTTGGTCGGACCTTGCCTTTCTACGGGCCAGGGTGCCCTTAGAACAAGTGTTCAGGCACGTTGTTGTGACAACTGATGCCTCCAAGACAGGCTGGGGCGGCGTATGCCACAGGCAGGCTGTTTCGGGCTTCTGGACAGGACTGGCAGTGCTCTTGGCTCTGTGCCGGTTTCTTCTGTTGCTGCAGGGCAGGCACGTGTTGGTCTGTATGGACAACACAGCGAAGGTAGCGTATATCAACCACCAAGGCGCGATATACTTGTGTCGCATGGCTCAACTCGCCCGCCGCCTCCTCCTCTGGAGTCAGCAGTGACTTAGGTCGCTCCGCGCAACCTATGTTCCGGCGAGCTCAGCCGTGCGGCCGATGCGCTCTCACAGCAGCTCGAGCCCAGGAGAGTGACGACTCCATCCCCAGGCGGTCTGGCTGATCTGGAGTCGATTCGGGGAAGCACAGGTAGACCTGTTTGCCTCCCGCGAGTCCTCCCACTGCCTGCTGTTTTATTCCCTGTCCAAGGCACCCCTCGGGACTGACGCGTTGGCACACAGCTGGCCCTGGGGGCCTACGCAAATACACGTTTCCCCCAGTGAGCCTCCTTGCACAGACCCTGTGCAAGGTCAGGGAGGACAAGGAGCTGGTCTTGCTGGTTGCACCATTTTGGCCCACCCGGACCTGGTTTTCGGACCTAGCGCTCCTTCCGACAGCCCCTCCCTTGAAGTTTCCCCTCAGGAAGGACCTTCTTTCTCAGGGCTCCGATCAGCTCTTTGTCTGCTTCGGAAGGAGGCAGAAGGGGAAGGTCCTCTCCAAACAGAGGTTGGCCCACTGGATATTGGCTGCCATCGCCTTGGCTTACCATGCCAAAGGCATGCCGTGCCCCCCCCCCCGTAGTGAGGGCTCACTTGGCTAGAAGTGTTGCCTCATCCTGGGCCTTGGCGCACGGCACCTCTTTAGCAGACATCTGCAGAGCTGCGGGCTGGGCGACACACAACACCTTTGAGAGGTTCTATAACCTCAGGGTAGAGCCTGTATCCTCCTGTGTGTTGGGGCCCATTTGCTAGTGGGCGGGAGGGCGGGCTTGGTGTCTTTGCTTGCATTTTGCCTACCCCCTGGGATAGGGGGACTTAGGCAGTTGTATTCCTTCACATTGGTTTTCCAGTAGGTGAACCCTACGTTGTGATTCCTCCAGCACCCACCGGTGAGCATGCTCAGCAGAGGAGCCTCACGCCAGGCCCAGCACTTGTGTATGTATGCCTCTGTCAGCCCCTGTGCTTGGCTAAGTGCTCCATGGGTAGTGATTCCCCCCTGGTGATCCCTCATGCGTATCTTCCATGGTACGGTTCCCCTATCGGTGAACCTGTGTCTTTCTCTTGGCGCCAGTACGCCGGCCGCTCTCTGCGGGCAGTGAGCCATCCCAGTAGGTAGGACCTGCACAGAGACTTTTCCATGGGTAGTACTGCCGGGTCAGTCTATACTTTATCTCCACACATTACCTCCTTTAGCGGGGTGTGGTCTCCGCAACGCCTTTCATCCGGAACGGCCGTTTTTCCCCAGTGTTTTTCCCCAGGAAGGAGACCCGTGCACCGAGGTGCCTTCTTCTGGGGGAGATAGGAACGAGCGTCACGACCCCTCTGTGATCAGGCTCTGTAATGCTCATTGGCTCTTTCCTCTCGGCCGATGCCCATTGGCGTGTTTTTTTCTATGCGAAGGTGATAGAGCTCTCAAGCAAGACCCCATACGTCAGTCCGTTGGCGTAACGTCTTCGTTCCCTTCTTTAGGGAATGGGGGTTACATATGTAAACAGAACGTTTTACTCTACATTTCCAGTGTAATTTCACTCACCTCCTCCTTCACTTCATCTCAACAGCACGAGGTGTAGACACCTATCTTTGTGTGCATGTAAAGCACTTTCTCTGCATTTAAAGCATCTCGTGCTATATGTGCACGCATAAACCATGAAATATTTCTCTCCATGAGTGACATGGAAAGAAACTTCTGATGTTCATTCCAGAGAATTTAAAAACACAAACCAAAAGAAAGAATGTGTTTTAGTACAGCATTTTTGCATCCAAGGGGAATTACTTTTACAGGGCTTGCGATCTTACCAAATCTCTGTAGCTCTTTTAATATTGCATTAGCTCTTACAAAAGGTGGAACATTAGAGGGACATCAGCAGGGTCACCAGAACAAACGTTTCGTTCACCGAAATTCCGCTCACAGTCAAATCATTAAAGATTCCAAATTTAGGAACACAACCACAGCTTTATTCATTGTGAAGCCAAAACGTTATTCTCAAATCATACTTTTCACCAATTACAAGGAGTATTTCCTCCACTGTAACCCCGGGGTCCGGTATAAACCTGCACCCGTTACAGAGTGACAGAGTTGGGTGCACATAAACAGACCCCATGTCAGCGACTGTGGCCCACATGTATGGCGAAAGAGAGGACTACACCTTTTTTCCTACCCTGTCTATGGTTTGATCAGCAAAGGAAAAAAACTGTGTATAGGAATAAATAGAAAAGGATAGTGAGAAATAACAATCACTATGTAAACTGTCCTCAGCAATCTCTCAGCAACACTCCCAGCATGCACTGAGAGAGATAGAGATTATTTGATTATTAGCGCAAAACTTGTGTGAAAGACAAAAAATGTTTGCAATACCCGCAATCCGTGCTGACCCTGGTGTAGTAATATTTAGAATAAATACAGCTCCTATTTAGGTGTTAAAAGTGTACTAATTACTATTTAATCATAAATGGTAAAGAAACTTTAAAAAACTTTAAGAAACCTGTTTTTTGACAAGGTAAAGTAAGGTCGACCTCAACAATAAGCCAGAGTTGGATAAGGGCAGCAGGGAGCATTCAGTACACTATATGAGTAGAGTGTACACCGTTAGAGTGGTAAATATTGTGGGTGGTGTATCACAGTTTTTCAGTTTGGAATATTGTTACACCACTAGTCAGAACTAGTGAAGTTGATCTTAACCCTGGATCTGTGGAATCAAACATATGGGTATAGTCATAGTTGTCTTTACCTCTAGTGATTTATGGTTACAACTACAATGTAGAGGCTGTGACATTACTTGCATTACAAACTCACAAGTAAGATTCACAATACTCACAAATAAGGATTAAAAAACATTACTATTCTGTTATTAGTCATGCAGTTCAGTCACTCAGTTACTGTCTCTCTTACTGTCTCAGTTCTGTGAATCAATTCTTCTGTTTTCAGAAATTAAGTTGTTTAAAATCTTTAGTGTATTTCAATCAAAGATGTTTAAGATTTATACTATGAAAAAGCTAAATGTTATTCTCCTGAATAAACTAAATGGTGTTCACTAGTATAAAGTATAAATGATTGTCTTTATTGTCAGTGAGAAACAGTCTGTTTATGCATAGATGCCTTTCTTAAGGACCTGTACTGGGTACAGTATTATCTTTCAAATGCTTTATGTTCAAAGTTTTCCATAATTAAATTGATACACATGACTTTATCATTTTTGTTGAAAAAAATGAAAGGTTTTAAAACTTATTAATATTTTAATTAAATACTGCAATAAATTTAGAATCTTTGTTAAAATTTAGTTCAGATTTACTTGTTTACTTAGTGCTTGATTTTACTGATTCTAATTGATTGATTTAACTTGAGTACAATTTCGCAGCACTTTACATTACGAACTACATTTTCATGTATTTTCTCTGAATTACACTCGACAGCTTTCTCACAAAAAAATCATATAGCTTTAGAAGACTTTGAGTGTATGCATTGATTAAAAGCAGGATAGGTGTTTTTCTCCAGAATGATTTTTTGTTATGCTGGTTGAAAATCTCTTCACATCCTGATAGCAATCAGTAAGTGGTCTAAATACATTTATATACATTTAAAACTTCTGTAGAAGGCACAGGACCATAAAATGTTCATTGATTCAATGCACTCAGTCCCAGTGATAAATGATAAAGGCTCTATTTGCCTGTCAAACTACCCATGTGTTGAAGGAGGCATGGCTTTTGCGAGTGCTATGAAGGGAAATTGCCTACCCCACCTTTAGTGTCTGTTTTGTTTTTTGTTTTTTTGTCATTTAAGAATCCTAAATTAAATTGAATTAAATTAAATTAAAATTACTGTATATTTATTAGTCTGTTAAAGCTTGTTACGTTTAATTATACTGTTGTTTGTTCAATAGCAGAAAATCCAGCATATTCCAGCCGATACAGTGTTTTGTGTCATTTAAACGTGGAAATATCATACAATTCCTCAAGAAGTCTTCACTGAATCTTCCACACTGAAGCTTTGAAATGTAAAAAGAGACAAAACCTCTCTTCTGATTGTTTTGTAAGATCTGTTTTAGATGGCAATAAACATTGCAATACGATAGCCTTTATATGTGACCATCAAGTCGAATTTTTGCTTAAAAGTTGTTCTACAAGTAACACATTTCTTTAGTAATTCATTAGTCTGTTGTTCTTTTGAGAGAAAGAAACAGCAAACTGTATCTGACCAGAATAGACACTCGTAACAATAAAGGTTCCTAAAAGGTTTTTCGACAGGCTGTATATTTTCATAAAGAACCTTTAACATTTACAGAACCTTCTGTTGCACAAAGGGTTCTTTGTAGTGGAAACAGTTCTACAGACAATAAAACAGTAAGAAAGTAATTGTTATTTTAAGATCTTTTGACAGTGTCGTTGGGGGAAAAAAATGGTTCCTTTATGGGCATCACTGTAAAGAAGGCTTTGTAGTGTCTTTTTTAAGATTGTAGAGAGAAGTGAGCAACCCAGACACACAACAAGAGGACAAGAAGTTCACCCAAAAATGAAAACTTCCATTTATTCACCCCTCGTCAAAATATCAAGAAGATATTTTAAGTACGTTGGTAACCAAATAACAGTGGCAAAAATAATGGCAAATAATTGCCATTCTATTCAATAGAAGTCTATTCACTTCTATTGAATAGACACAAAACCGCTGAGACATTTCTCAAAATATCTTCTTTTGTTTTCCACAAAAGAAAATAATGTCATATAGTTTTGGAATGACATGAGGGTGAATATATGATGAAAATAGTTCATTTATGGTTGAACACTCTCTTTTAACATACTTGTAGTGAATCTATTATGGAAAGGATCCCAATAAGGTATTAGATAAATTCCTTTTTTAAACAATTATACAATTAATATTGTGTTTTAATTTAACAGACCTCAATTCTCCAGATAAGTATCCCGGAAGAGTTTGTGACTGCTCTAAATGTTTGTTGCATTATCCAACAGTGTGTAGCAGACTAAAAACCAAAAGAGAAAACATTACAGCAGATTATTTAGCATCATGACACACAATGAGTGAACTATGTAACAGTTTTCATGTTTTGAATTTAATATTTTATTAATTGAAGGGTTAATTCATTTCAATGTTAAATAGTTATATAAAAGCAATTGTTACAAAGCAAATTGCCACGCTTAGTGTGAAAAGCAAGAACCTACCTTAATAAAAATAAAAATATTGATTTTCAAAGCCTGGAAGATGATTGTTTCTCAGAGAAGTGATGTGTACAGTCTAAACAGAGACAAGTTTGGTATTTATTCTTATGCTAGCAACAAACACAGCAAAATATTTCCTTTTTAGTCCTGTTCTACCTCTTCCTTTTTTACTTATTTTACTAATATTTTACTAATGCTTAATTTGTCTGTATTTGCCTGCTGTCACTTCATGCTGAACTCACCAACCAATCAGGATAAAGAAAAGAAGCACAGTCAAGGCAAATTAGTAATGTAAACAAAGGGACATATTTAAAAGAGCAGGTGCAGGAGGCAGGTAGACGCAGGGGCTGGATTTCAAAATATCATAAACTAAACAGATGCTTTGTTTCAAACCAATGTCTATTTTATCTGTGTCCTTCAAACCAGAATGCTGGACAATTTAATATGTTAATATGTTAATATGTTTTGTATATCTCTTCATACAAAACAATACAGCGTGAGAGGCAGTCAGTATATCTGAAAACTAGAGTTCATGTCTTTGTAATAGTAAACTGTTTATTTAAATTTCAATTAAATACGTATTAGGAATGCCTTTTCATCCAATCCGGGATGCTTAATAAACCCCTCAAATAAAAACATTGTTATAAACACATGCTCAGTATTTAGTTTGATTGCTGTGTAAATATGCTAAGTAACAGACCCGCTGCAGCCAAGTTTATTTATCAGTCCTAACTGTCTTAAATGTACTGAAAACATCTACTGCTTCAGGTAATTTGTCAGGCATTTCAGATTTTAAATCTTTATATGTCCAAACATCAGGTCTTAAGGTTTGCATTGTTTGAGTTGTAAATGTATGTCTGTTTGGGTTTTGTTCATGTTTATTGTCATAGTTTATGTGTAATGGTTCTTGTTTCATGTCTTTTATTCTGAAGTCATTATAGTCGTGTTTATTATTAGTCTTTGTGTATCTTTGTCTGCTGTCAGTGAGTTTCATGTTTGTGAACTTACCTTCAGTAGAGTTTTGTGACAGTAAATTTAAATTGTATGTAAATGCATAAATGAGTAATTGGCACAACAAAGGATGCAAGTCGTCCCGTAATAACGTCACATAATGTTTAAACCTGATGTACAAAGAAT
This sequence comes from Botia almorhae, assembly GCA_036877575.1. Taxonomy (NCBI): domain Eukaryota; kingdom Metazoa; phylum Chordata; class Actinopteri; order Cypriniformes; family Botiidae; genus Botia; species Botia almorhae. The sequence continues at coordinate 4,465 of JAZGTJ010015360.1, read as the reverse complement.
GTTGTAAAACAGCACAAATATCCAGTGAATGGCACTTCTGTGGGTGATATCTTGTTGACGACAGAGGTCAGAGGAGAATAGCCAGATGACAGAAAGCAACAGTAACTTAAATCTTTATAAGGTTTCCTAATTTACTGTTAACCAGCAGAAGTATGCAGATAATAAACATACAACAGATGGGCTAAAGCAGCAGAAGACCACACTGGGTGTCACTCCTGACAGCTAAGAACAGGGAAATAAGGCTACAGTGAGCATGAGCTCACAAAGCTCAAATTATCTCAGACTGGTTTCTTGAACATGACAATGTTTACTGTACTCAAATGTGTTACGATGAGTAGTGTTAGTGGAGCCAAAAATGAACAAGATGTAGAAACTAAATCACAAAAGGCATTTAATAAACAAGACCAAACAAACACTAACCATATAAGTGATGGGGGTAACAACAAACGCAACAGCGTTTGTAATGAGGGGTCAGACACGTTCGGATCCATCTGCAGCAGTTTTAATAAAAGAGATGTCAAACATGCAATACACAAAGATAAATCGTAAATCCAACAACAGGCGAGGGTCTAGGCAGGCGGCAATCAATCATAAACGACAAAACAGGCAAAGGGTCAGGACAGGCAGCAAAGATTCACAAAAAAATCACAAAACAGTGACACAACAATAATCCAAGACACAAGAACAAGAGCAATCCAAAGGTAAAAAGATCAGGATAACACAACAATAACCGACAATCTAAACACAGGAACAGGAAACTTAAATAGCATGGCTAATCAACGTTGAACAAATGATGGCGATTACAAACAGGAAGTGCGTAAAAACAGTACAAACCGGAAACAAACAGAAAACTTCAAAATAAGAGTCCTGAAGAAGGTCCTGAGGAAAGTAGGTACCCAAAGTAGAGCCAAGGTATCCTCTGTTCTCAGCGAAGATGTAGCTGGTGGTTGACAGTCCAGCGGCGAGCCCACGACACTGCTGGTGAGCTGAGGGTGAGCAGAGGGACTGACAGGCTCCAGCGACATTAGAGATGAGATCGAGAGAGACATAAGAGGAGGTGGGAGAGGGAGGTTGGGTGGGATTATTATATCTTCTGAATTTTTAAGCATAACAGTTTCTATACTCTGAACCAGTCCGTACTCATCCCCAGTGGTGGTGTCGTGGACAGGGTCCTCCAGGCTACCTATATGCTCCACAGGCAAGTCCACCATAATTTCAGATGCAGTCGGCTCGTACACCTGGTCGGACTTCTCCAGCTCTGGTTCCAGGGGGATCCATCCCTCGGGCTCTGGCTGTAAGTCTGCGGTAGGCCCAGGCTGCTGCGTCTTGCGGGGTGATGACTGGTTGAGTTCTGGGGTGGGAGCTGCCAAGTCTGACGACCCGGGACTGGAATCCGCTTGAATCCACCAACCGCAGAACGAGGTTAATATAACACTTAAAAAGTCCACAGTAGGTTTGCGTGTGGCATGACAAATTGGTGTAGTGAATCCAGCCCACACCACAATGTCTTCATCAAGGTGAGGTCATCCAATGAGGAGTCATATGCAAAGTCCAGGAATTCTTGGATCTCCATTAATGGCAGAGACTCCAGGATCTCCATTTCTCTGCCATTCTGTCAAGGCTAGGGAACTATGGTGACAAAACAAAGAACAAAAACCCAGGGGAAGGGAAAAAATGAAAAAGAAAAGCTGCTGTGCTGTTGTTTAATATGGTTGGTTATTCTGTTATGATGGGTAGTGTTAGCCGAGCCAAAAATTAACAAGATTTAGAAACAAAATCACTAAAGGTATTTAATAAACAAGACAAACACTACCAAGTGATGGGGTTAACAACAAATGCAACAGCAGCATGACACAACGATAATCCACGACACAAGAACAAGAGCAATCCAAAGGTAAACAAATCAGGATAACATACAACAATAACCAACAATCTGAACACAGGAACAGGAAACTTAAATAGCATGGCTAATCAACGATGAACAGGTGATGGCGATTACAAACAGGAAGTGCGTGAAAACAAAAGAAGTGCATGAAATAAACAGAAAACTTCAAAATAAGAGTCCTGACACATAACAAAATGACCTCCACACTTACTAGATCTGAATTCAGTAGGGCATCTTTAGTATGTAGTGGAACAAGGGGCTATATAATATACAATATATATACAGTGCTCAGCATAAATGAGTACACCCCCTTTAAAAAGTACGAATTTAATCAGTAGCTCAATGAACAAAAGAACAATTTCCAAACTTTTCACAAGGCTGAGTTTTATTGAACACTTATTTAACTCCATAACATGAAATTAAGGTTAATAATCTAACTTAGATCACAAAATCTTCAGTTTTACTCAAATTGGTTGAAGTAAAAATGAATACACCCCGCAACAAAAACTACTACATCTAGTATTTTGTATGAGCACCGTGATTTTTTAAGGACAGCACCAAGTCTTCTAGGCATGGAATGAACCAGTTGGCGACATATTGCAACATCTATCTTTTTCCATTCTTCAAGAATAACCTCTTTTAGAGCCTGGATGTTGGATGGAGAGTGATGCTCAACTTGTCGCTTCAGAATTTCCCACATGTGTTTGATTGGTTTCAGATCAGGCGACATACTTGGCCATTCAATTACCTTCACCCTGTTCTTCTTCAGAAATGCAACAGTAGCTTTAGATGTGTGTTTTGGATCATTGTCGTGTTGGAAAAGTGCACGACGACCAAGTGCACGGAGTGATGGCAGCATCTTCTCCTTCAGTATAGAGCAGTACATTGTTGAGTTCATGATACCATCAATGAAATGCAGCTCCCCAAATGCAGCACTCATGCAGCCCCACATAAGGACACTGCCACCACCATGTTTCACTTTAGGCACCATGCATTTTTCTTTGAAATCCTCACCTTTGCGACGCCATACAGTTTTAAAACCATTAGTTCCAAAAACAGTAATCTTTGTCTCATCACTCCAGAGTATAGAGTTCCAGTAGTCTTCATCTTTTTCAGCATGGGCCCTAGCAAATTCTAGGCGTGCTTTTTTGTGCATGGGCTTTAGGAGAGGCTTCCTTCATGGACGATATCCATGCATGCCATTCCTCTGCAGTGTGCGCCGTATGGTGTCACGGGAAACGGTCACTCCAGTTTGGCAGTTTCTACTGCTTTAGCTAACTGCAGTGAACTTGCATGCCGATTTTCTTCAACCCTTCTCATCAGAAGACACTCCTGTCGAGATGTTAACTTCCATGGACGGCCTGGACGTCTCTGTAAGATGGTTGCACTTCCACCTTTCTTAAATTTTTGGATCACTTTTGGTACAGTATTTTGACTGATATGTAAAGCTTTGCTGATCTTCTTGTAGCCCTCACCTTTTTTGTGTAAAGAAATTAT
>JAZGTJ010015359.1:0-13436 GCA_036877575.1 Botia almorhae | reverse complement strand
CGGTTGAAATGCTGGATGTGTATTGATGTGAACTGATGCAAGAGTACACGCTGTGGGATGTAACTAAAAACTGAAATCTAATGTAAAATACATTACAATAATTTTAAAATGAACTAGTTATTTAATACAAAATACATTATAAAATGTAAACCCTTTACAAACTGCCTTTATAAAACATAAAAATGGTACCTTACAAAGATAAATCCACATTACCCTGAGAAATATTTTAATGGTTTCATTTATCTCACTAACTTAAGGAGTCCCAAATACTAAAATCAAAATTAAACTAATATTGAACTAACTAATATTAAACTAACTAATATTGAACAACTAAAAGTAAAGTAGGAAGATACAAATAACATTACTTATGACCTGTTTATACATAATTTGGCTTGTTGTCAAACAACCAAAGGTTTGAATCCTGCTACAGAACAACAGCCTCGCCAATGAAACCAAGCAAAGTCTGCTTCATTTGACCCTGTTACAAATGCTAACTGGAAATGTAAACTCTTAGTGTAAGGCACAATTTCATGCCATTAATAAAGCCCAAATTTTAAAAATATGTTCTTAAATAAACCAAACACAGAGGGGCCTGGGAGCCAGGGGACCTGCTGCCTCAGGCTGAAGTTATGAAGAGGGAGTGAAAAGAGGCAAATGAGAGACCAAAAAAATGAAGAGTTCTGATTTATTTACCATGTCAGAGATCATGGGGCCTGTGGACTCTACCCAAACTAAATCATCTACATCTCACAGGAAGATGATCTGAAAAGAGACACCACAGATGGGCCAGTGTGTCTGCTGTGGGGGGTGGAGGAGCTGTATGGAACCAGCATCTTCATCCAGAAAAACACGGGCATTTGTGTGTCATGGGTCAAAAATGCTTTGGACTGTAATGACCATCATCTAACCAGCTGGGTTATATCAAAGCACTGATTAATTTCCTAATTCAAAATAGTTTCTTGTAGCCATTTATCCAGGCATCGATAAAACTCATTTATCCGTGTATGCAAAAACCCAGAGCAGCGCTGGTTCTGATTATGCTAATCTCTTTAGGATTATTGTAAATTGAGTTTGTTTGAGTGAATTGTGAGTGAAAGTGGCATGATAATATTTCAGATATGTCATCTGTGTTATGTTAGGCGGGGTTACCATGGAGACCTCATACAGATATGTTAATAACAAAGACTTTGAGGAGATCGTGTTTGATTTTATACCCAAATAAAGTTTTGCAAAGTGCACTGACGGTTCATCAAATTGATCTTTAAGCAAGAACTGCCAAAATAAATTTCTTAGATGTTGTTTTTTTTAGCTCAGGAGACTTTGTAACACTTTGTATAAGATGTTCCTCCTAAACATTCTATAAATATTCTATAAAATTAAACAACTTAAATATCTTTCATTTTAAAATATTTTACTTTTTGATTATAGATTATGTTGACTATAGACTAACATAAAAGACACGTGAAATTTCAAACCTAAAAAACAGGAAACTTAAGCTAAAGTCTCTTCGTTCTCCATTTAATTTCATTACTGTCTAGGAGAAACAAGTGAGATATTAAAGAGATCTCATTTCCGATCTTCCTTTCTTATGGGATTTTGTATGTAATCCTCCTCAATTTGAATTTATTTGCTATATATGCATAGCCCATCCCATAATGCATTTCTACAGGATAATATATGCGAGTATATGCGCGTTAATGATGTTTTGCACAGCGCTCAGCGCAAACACAGCGCGTGTGTCTCAAGGGGAAATGCAATCAGAGTGTGTGTAATTATGATACAGATCACTCTGAGATATCACCAAGAAATTTCCTTCCCACACTCAGACCAGCTGTTGTCACTCACAACCACACCCACACAATGAACATAAGGGATCCTTTTCTTGTTGCTAAGAGACATTTTTTAAAGAACGTAACGTATTTAAAATATTACGGTAAAAGATGTTTAAAGACAAATGACCCTCACACACAATTTTCAGTTGTGCTTTCCTTGCAAAACTCGTTGCCACAATAACATAATTAAATTTCTACAAGAACACTTGAGCATTTCACAACATCTCAAACTTAATCAATGTAGTAACGTGTCAGTGAGCCGGTAACTGTAAGGAAACATGTTCCCTCACCCTCTCGGCAGTCGTCCCCGTAGAATCCTGGACAGCAGCGCCATTCCAGAGAAGTGACTTTCCGGTAGGTCACTCTGTACACAGGTCTCACCAGAGTTCTGTAGCTGTAGAATTACAGCAGGACAAAACAACGGTGAGTTGCGGTTCAATGTAAGTTACTGTAAAACTGAATTCCATTAAGTGATGAAATAAATGTTTTTCTCCATACCTGATGAGGTTTGAGCATGGCCCAGGCCAGCGGCAACTCTGAAACAGTCGCTGCACCACTGTTTCAGTTCCATTTTGTGTCTGACATGAAACAGTCTTCTGTACCGTGTACTGGCACCAATTCCTTGTTCGTCCCGTGATGAATAAACAATTTTAATGATGACAATAACCAGAAAATCCATCCACTCAGAATCCATACAGAAACTTTCCTTTTTGGAATCCAGTCAACAAATGAAATGCAATATTTCATACATATGTGACTGAGAGAATTAGCCAATGAAAACATAGCCTATATGTCACAGGTATGGAATATATATGACGTGATGAATTCCCTTTCACAAAACACAGATTGGTGGTATAGCAAAACCAACAGTAAAGTAAACGCAATCATTTCAGTGTCATAATGTTTGTTAATGCAGTTGCTTTACTTCTGAGATGATGTAATAAACAGTACAGTGGGCTGAGGGTCATTTGAGAGACCCTCTCTGTGACACACGCATATATTTTCCTACACCTCAGGTGAGCGAATGGATTGTGACCCTGCACAAACTGTTTCGTAAGTCATTGTTCTTTAGACAGACAAATCCTGACCAGACCTCCGACACACACACACACACAATTATACTATGTTGTGCGTCTAGACTAAATATCTCAACCACATGTCAGGCACTGAATGTTTTGCCACACTGTCTTTCAGAAGAGATGGGGTTTCTTTTAAGATGAATACTTTAGGCTGTGGTTCGGTTTGTGATTTCCCCTCTTCATTTAGTTACTCATATTGCAAATTATAAAAAGTTCATTGACCTTAATTCATTATTCAGCAATATGTTGAGGCTTTTAATCAACAGCAGGCTTGAAGACAAGTATATTACAGCTTGCTGTTTAAGTCTGGATGAGACACACACATATACGCTGAAATTAAACAACACTTAATGATGAAGTATCAGGATTTACCTGTTGGGTGTATTCGCTCCAGCAGGGGGGCGTCCAGGATTTTGTTCCGATACTGTCCGCTGCAGTCTAACGGGAACCTCATAAATAACTGTTGATGCTTTAAAAGGACGCAAGGAAAACATGAAAAGGCAAACAAGTTTTAGAAATCCCTCACGCATGGTCCGACGTTCAATAGCTTCTTAATCTCTTTTATAACCAGGTTTGTCTGATGTTAGCCCGATCAGACGTGCTGCGTCTTGTGTTGTAGTGGACAAGAGCCAGAGACCTGACGGATCAGAGACCTGTTCTGACACTGGGCTAAAAACCGATCTGCTCTGAACTATCTGGAGTACAACACTGGCTGCGTCGCGAAGCCTAGCGCGCTGACTACTTAAGTCAGCTTTTTGCTTACCGTGGCTACACATTAGGCACGGATCTATGATACACACAATTCTGAGAAGGAAGACAGCTAAATAGGTTTTGAGACGCAGCCACTATCTGCTCTTCTGTATTGTATCTGTCTGTAATATTAAAAGATTACGGACATCTTTTAAGACTTTACAAAACCGACGTGTGACAATTTTGTAACATGAACATTCCTTTGAGATAATCTCTAACTAGAACATATGCAACATAAGCTTAGACAGAAAAATATTATAGTTTTTAAAATAAAAATGGGGTTTCGGCGCCACCTGCCTTTTTAGAAAAATATCAATTTAAATGTAATGGTAATATATATATAGACATATACAGTATAAACACGCACACACACACACACACACACACATATGAAAAACACTTGTAGAATAATCCAGGCGTTTGATACAGTATAAATTGCACTTAAATCATTTGACTAATGTCATTGTCCTGTAGTCACTGGGCTTTTACCATCAGTAATAGCTCTAGACTCACACAGAAAAAGCAAAAAACATCTTGGGAATGTCTCTAATATTTAATGATATTTGCTTTAAATAACAGTATGACAGGTTTACAACATCAGTGTGCTCACTAGACCAGACCAATGTGCAGAATGAGGGTAAACATCCTTCTATAAAATTCAGGTGAATAATAACAACATACTAAACAAGAACGTCTCTCAGTCTGTGTGTTATCCTGCCGAAAACGCCCTAAATTAACCAAATAAAATTTAAAGATGCATAAAAGATTCTTAAGGTTCCTACAGCGAGGAAAACATTCACTGAAAAACATTCACTGTTACTGAAGCAAACAGAATTTGTATAGGGTGAAAGAAACTAAAGAGAATTAAAATGAACTTGTCTGAGCCAAAAACGAGACCCTGAGACCAGAATCTACAAACAGAAAATCAAGATATTATTTACATATTCATAACTTGATTCAATGATTGATTCATAACTTAAACATTCACTTTTAGAGAGACCACAAAATTGCAATCTATATATATATATATATACACATAGAAACTCACTGAAGTTGACTGAAAACACATTTTGCGCTGTCATATTTATTAAAAAGGGAATGAAATGGGGTTATTTACTAGAGACCGTTTATGCATTTAAAATATATTCCTGTCATGTAACTTTCTGCCTTTTTTTGGAGAGTAATTTCTTCAATAATTAATATGCTTTCAGTCAGTATTTTAGGCGTGAATCAAGCACATGGCTTTGCTTTTTAAATAAGCATCATATTCCATTGACTAAATAATAATACATTTATCTCCTCTCCCTGGAAACAGGAATGTCCAGTTAACAGTCCAGCTATAAGTTTGGGTTATAAACCTTGAATTAAGGAATAATTAGAGAATGAAAACAGTTAAAACTGCAGGGCAAAGATTAGTAAATCTAAAACGTTGCAAGAACTCATGATAATAAATATAGTGCCTTTTTGATGTCTGGTCCATATTGTGTCTTTCGCAGCAGTAATAGGAAAGTCAGGTGATCATTGATTATCAATGATTATCAGTGATGATTATCAATGCCCAGTTCACAGCCTGTGTGTCTGTGTATGTTAGCTAAGAGGGGTCGACTGGATAACCGAGACCTGCTCGGTACAGATTCTTTTGAGGGGAGGGGCTCCACAGCTGTCCTCATCTTCCTGTGCCCGGAAAAGAAAAAAACAGGTCAAAATAATTGCACATGTTGAGTTACTTATTGCTACAGAACTGCTTTACTCCCAAAGCAATTATTGAGTAGTGTAATGGCCAGATATCCCCTCTTTAATAGAAGACTCAGAATTTTGTCTATTTAAGAAAATTATGCATTTTTAATGCAGTTATGACGTTGTGGAATGTAAGGCTTGGCTTGTTTTTTTTCTCAAGTTTTGAATTGATTTAGAAAAAGTTTAACTGAATTGAACTTACTAACTCTAAATATGTTTTGGCACTAAATCTGTTTTGTTAGTCTAGTCTAGACTAATGACATGCTGTTGGCCAAATAAAAGGTGCATTCAAATAAAAAAATAATTGTAATCTTCACAATGTTGCTTAAATTTATATAATTGCTAATATATAGAATATAATATATTTTCCATCTCTCAGTGAATGTAAGGAAGGTGCAGTCAAATGACATCATCATTGTAACATTATTTGTGGGTTACTGAAATTTCACTTTATCCTAATACCTCTGTGTGTGTGTGTGTGTGTGTGTGTGTGTATGCCTGTGTGAGGCACATAACCGTAGACATGCCAGCAGTCATGCTATATAGAATCTGTATATAGAATACATAGAATCTCTGAGTCACCTGAGCAGTGAGGGGTAGAAGGTCTTCCTTGATCAGTGTTGGCGGTTCATCTTCCACCTCATTCGACTGTAGCAGCGGTTCTAGAAAAAGATTATTAATATTATAAAATGTAATACATAAATAATATAAAATATCACTCTGGACGTCTGTGATATTATACAAAAAACCTTCACAAAACAGCATGCCCAGTGTCTTATGATGCCCACATGATAAAAATAATAAGAACATGAATGTTATTTTTTTGTAAGTATAATCATTAACCTGCATCCTTCCGATATAGTTCCGACATAACAGGAAACAGAAAAAGAATGTCAGTAAAGAATAACAATCAGCTATGGGTTCTGCGCAGTGATAAAAATAGCAATATATGCTCGGTGAATATGTGATGCATAATGCATAACTCTATTCAAAACACTGAAATTCAAAATCTATATACTTTTAAAACTGGCAAATTATTTATCTATATATCCATAATGTAATATGGATAATGCACCTGTTCGCTCTGATATTAACATTAGAGACATTAGGAGCTATACCCTCCAGGCTTTCTTGTCCAAGGGTGGGTGGTTGTGGGTCGTCTGGGCGGTAATTTAGAGTCTGAGGTGCAGGGCTGACGGATTCACTGGCCTGAGGACTGGAGTAACTACTGCTGTCCGCAGCTGTTTTAGGCTGGTATGAGTCCGAGAGAGAACTCTGGTAGCTGTTCTCATCTAAGAAAGTAGAGGTCAAGTATGAGTATCTGAATTTGCCATCATTTAAAGGAACAGTGCATCAAAATGAAAAGTGTAAATGACAAAACATTTACATTTGTGGGTGAGCTGTACGTTAAAAAACACACAAGTAAACACATAAGCAAAGAATAAGCTTTGAATTCTACAAGCAATTGTTTACCTTGATAATCTAATAGTACAGAGCAGGCGTTATCAGATGCTTCCTCTATGGGAAAGTTACTCCGCTGAATCTCTCCACTCACAGATACTCTGTTATTTTCCTTCTAAAAGACATCAAGCTTTAATACAGTAGATACATTCTGGAAAAATCATATGCAATGTGGAGAATTTGTTGATCTATGTGTATGGAGAAAATAGATGCACAGTTTGGTGCATACACTCAGTTTGTTTTTCAGTCAGTTAACCTTATGGAAACCACAGGATGTGTATTTATAGAAAGCCATTGCTAGTGTACTAAAACCTTTGATTAGAGGCTATTTAAAGCTACAAAAAGTATTTGATGTGCCATACCTCTTTTGTGTCTGTCACAGGAACCCATTTATATATTCTTAACGATGTATCTCCGACTGTGACCCATTTCTTTTCCCTGAAATAATATAATGCAGAATGTGTGTGACAGGTTTTACATACAAATGATCAATGTCTAAAATGATTAGTATTCTAAACGTTCTCTAGTTTTTATTTTAAAAACACAACTGTGCAAAAAAGGTTTACGGATACATTTGACAAACTTCTAAGAGCTACTTTTTGTGACACTTGGAATTACTGAGGATTTGTTGAGGAGTTGAAACCAATCCAACATTTATTTTAATTACAAAGCAGTTCTCGTTTGGCTAAACCTTAACTGGCTGCACCAGGATTACTCTATTTACAAAATAGGAATTACCAAATAGATACATAACATAGTCCATAATCACGTGAATAAAGCAATGCGTTATTTGGGTTATTGACTGACTGTACACAAGAACTTCAGCACATGAAGTAACCTTTTAAAGTCCTTATTTGTCCCGCCCATTCGTCACTTGTCTATTGAGAAAACAAAACCAAATGGCTCGCCATTGGCTGCCTCCCGTGTCAATCAAACGACATCCTCTTATTAAGTCCCTCCCCCTTTCCGAGAGAAGTTTCTTTCGACATTTTTCTTTCAAAGTAACGTGAGGGCGCCCATCATACTCACCACCTCCGTACCCTCTCGATGGCGGCCATCACCTTCTTAATGTCATCTTTAGCCCGACTTCGGGTCTCAGCGCGGACCGAGCGACCCGACATTTGTGAATTTTGTCTGTACTCTTACTGGAATCGTGTCGGTCTTGCAGTCTGGCTGCGGAAATCTCGTATCGCGAGAACACTCCACTGACTCCACTTTCTAGAGCTTCAGGTCCCACCTACTTACTGAGGGCACAGGTGGCTGCAGTGATCCTTATGTATTCTGTTAACTAAGTCGAGTGACAGATAATCATATATCTACAGTAAACGACAAAATGCCCACGCCTGTTGAAAAACGTTCATATTAACACCGAAATGTTCTTAAATACTATTACGTTATAATTGTTTTTCAAAATAAAAGTCTTAAAAGCTTCACTGTTTAAGCGTCAAAATTCACATAAAAAGTGGCTCTCTTATGCCCTTCTACGTATTGTATATTTTGAACGTTATTTTTTAGACAACGTAAAGACTTGTAAAATACATTTAGGTTAAACTCACGTTTTAAATTGCGGTTTAAAATTAATTTAGAATTTATAATCATATAATTATAGACTTTAATTCCCCTGTAAACACTGTGGCAGTATCAAAAACTCTACGTTTAAGCAGCACCTCCGGTATTAATGTCCCAATAGCATGAGTTTGATAGAGGATTAATTGTTTATCTGGCCAAGAAGACTGGTAAGTGTTTAGGAAAGCTGTCTGAAAGGATGTCTCATTACATTTGCGACTCTGTTTGATGCTAGCTGCACAGAAACACACACTTTTCCTTTAAACCTGCCACAAACACTTAAAAACACTTGGTTTATTCATTAAAATCAGCATGCTAAAGCCAGCTACTTTTGAATTGGGAAAGCAAAACGGCGTCCCAGTCAGAAAAGCCAGCCAAAGCCAAGTCTTTAGTTCTTTGGCGCATTGATCACAGTTTCCAGGGAATTCTGAGCGTCTAATATCTGCTGCTGGAGTCTTTGTCTCACTCCGTCATTTGACGCTTTCTTCAGCATGATCTGCATGTCTTCGATTGCGGCGCGGTAACCGATCACGTTGTGAAAGACGCGTATAGCGCGATCGCCGCTGCTCACTAAGAAGCGGTTGTTTATGTCAAACTTAAGGTCGGTGATCTCTTCACTGTGGACACTGTGGAATTCTTCCTCCAGTTCACCAGTGACGGCATTATACATTGATATATCACAGCCATTCGACACGGCTATCACCCGGCCATCTGGAGACAAGGCGATGCGACTCCCCTCTGACACCTGACACGGCACAGTCCGCAGCAAGTACGGATCCTGCTGCTTCTTGTACTCCACATCAGTGTCCCACAGCTTCCAGGTGCCGTCTTTAGACACGGTTGCCATTCTGTACAAAAGGGAAGTCGTATGCATTTGTTTAAACCCTAAAACATCTCTCCATTCATGCACATGATAAACATTTTTGTCAATAACTAGCACATGTTAATGTTAATATACCAAAATATTGATATACCAAAGATATTAATATACCAAACTTCTAACACTGTATTATGATGGGTTCAGTTTCCACAGTAAACAGAACAGATGATCTTGCCTGCGGGAGTCGTTGGAGAAATCAAAGGAGTGAACGCCAGCTGAGTGGCCCTTAAGGTCAAATGCACGAACGACCTCTTTGAACTCCCCAGATTTGTCGAAACAAACCTCCCACACCTTCACATCAGGGGTAAAGCCACAGGATGCTACAAACCTTGGGAGAAAACCTTACGGAGGTTAGCTTTCACAATTTTATCCCATAACATTAAGCCTTATTTTAAAACTGCAAAATTAGATATTACAATATCAAAGCAACTGAAATCTGCAATTATATAATGCTACACCCTCTAAAGTAATTCAGTTACTTTTAACTAATGTTGGTTGTTAAATTCAACAGCATTTGTCTTATGTGTATAAATGCTTTGGAGGCAAATGTACACAACACATATTTGTAACATTTATACATTTATGTATTTGGCAGACACTTTTACCTTGCACATAAATTAGTACATGTGCTCCCCTGGGAATCGAACCCACAACTTTTGCGCCGCTAACGCAATGCTCTACCTGAGCTACAGGAACACATTTACACTGTAAATCTCAAACGCAAACCCCAGAAGAGCTACGCAGATTTCTTGAGCTAACCTGCCACATGGTGATATAGCAGCGTGTGAGTTGGTCATCTGATTAGTGTTGATGGTAGCTAAAACGTCACCCTTCAGATCCCAGATCACAATGGTGGTATCAGCAGAGGCAGACATAATAAATTTTCCTGAGACATATAAACGGAATGTAATGTTAGCAATTCGGTCTAATTACTGGTGTGCACTATGTGTTGCCAATGAAAAGCTTACAGTATGTACAGCATGTAATGGGGCCCACTAACCCGTTTCTGCAATTCCTATGTTTAAAACGATCCCCTTATGCTTCTGAGGGAAATCCTCTGGAGCGGCTTTAAAATTGAACGTGGCGTCGTCTTTTTTAATCATCTTGAAGATGCGAACGGTCTCTCCGTTAGCCAGCCAGGTGATGAAGGCTCTGTGGGCACAAACTAACCAGTAAACCAATGACAGTAGAAACTTCCCTAAAAATAACAGCTGCAATGACAAATTTATTTGATTAACTTTGCATTAGTTGTTGTATTCGCTCTGTGTGTTTATGAATGTAACTGTACCGAGAATCTGGACTGAACCGGACAAGCTTAGCATGATCAAACTCTACGTTGGCCCGTAAGCACTTGTGATCTCGATCCAGGAAGTCTTTGGTGCTCCAGATCCTAACGGTACGATCATCCGAGCAAGATGCAAGATATTTACCATTGCTACTGAAATCCAGACAGGTCACATTTCCACTGTGACTCTAAAAGAAATAAACACAGAATTAAGAATGACTATACAGAGGATCGTTTGAAATCAGTAAAGATATTTATAGGAAAATGTAAGTACATAATTATTATAACAGGCGTTATGAATCACTGGGTCGAGATTTGGCCCCTGTACCCACGTGATTACAGATCACCTTTAAAGAGGAAGCCAGCAGCTGGTGCGAGAACGTGTGTTGCTGTGGTCTTTCCTTACGAGGCCGCTGTTGCTGCTTCAGCTTCTTCGAAGGTTCTTTCGTTTCATTTTCCTCAACTGTATTAAGTATATCATTATTCAACAGTTTAAGTATAGAGACATGACATAAAAATAAACAGCTTTTTAAATTAAACGCCCGGAGTATGCATGAGTTTTCAAAACACCATTACGACAATGACAAGAGCTCAACTCGTAAAAAATAAAAACTAAAGTATTTGCTGGTAACAAAATTAGCAGATAAAGGTGGACAAAAAGATACTTACCTGGCGAATCTGCATGTATTTTATTGTCAGTCTGCTCAGATGACTCACGCTTCTGTTTGCCGACAGCCACGACCACTAAAATGACCAGCGCTCCTATCAACACTGATAGTGCAAGAACCGCAGCAAACTCCATCTTGGCGAGATATGTGCCACGTTATCACTCCAGAAACGTGTGAGCAGACTCGGAGACTGTCTGTGTAGCAGATCTCTGGTTATTTCTCTGGCCCTCTGTTCTGTAACTCGTGTCGCAGTTTGTTCACTTTATTCTCGGTGACTCGCTGGAAACTTCCCCGCTGAAACACTACCGTAATATTCATTTATTATCGTGAACCAAATCTTTCAGGTCTGCGCACTTATCGCCTATATGTGTTATGCAAATAGCCAGGATTTTATTATTAAATGACTTGTATGCAATAAAACGTCAACCTGGCTGTTCTATCAAAGAATGAATTACACAAACGAGAGCTATCGTTGAGCGTCTCTTGGACAGTGCGCATGCGCGTGATTCTCTTCTTCGTGATGGACTTTGAGAATGTTTGCGCGAACTTCGGGTGTTACTGCTTTAGCGGGCTGGAGTGTGACCGAAGTACCGAAGGTAATTTAAACAGCAGTTCACACATTTTTCGTTAATGCTGACACAAGATCCTATTCGTATAAAAAGTACAAACATGCAGAAATAGCATTTTGGTGCGACCTTATGCCAGTAGCATACATTTTGCTTGAAAGGTCACTACTGTTTCTCACAAACCATGTACTGCGTTGTAGTTATTTGTATGTTTTTCTTATTTGTTTAGAGGAAATAAAATATTTCCAGTTGGCACTTACAGTACAATTTACCCATGTTTCACATTTAATTCATTTTTAACCTCTCTTAAATAAAATAGTCCACAAATCGTACAGAATGACATCATAACGGAACTGTTGTAATGGAATCAAATGGCAGGCCAGTGCATGCATTCTATTGTAAATAAGACAATCACAGAAAATCTCTTATTTTGGCATATTTTCTAATGCAATGTACCATTTTATCAAGTTAATCACAGATTAATCTGATGCAATTCTGCTTTTTCGGTTTTATCATGCTTTTTAAGCAATAACCGCTTTTAAAATGTATATATTCCTAAAAACAACATAAAACCCTCCAGGATCTGGTTTGTAACAACACCAATTTGTTAAAATAATCCTGTGCTTCATAATAACTTCTTTAGCCTTAATAATGGGAGAAAGATGGAGAATTGTGATGTTCTTTAAAAAAAAAACTCTGTTTACCCACAGTCATAATGTTCAACAATCAGAAGTGCTCAATTTATAACATAAAAAACACTGGTTTGAGTTACTTTACAATAAACACATCTTAATCTATTGTATCACTGTGGTCCAGATTCACAATCAACTTCCAAAACTGTGCATTGTTCAGTAGCTGAACATCTGCGGTGCTGTGGTTGGCTGTTGTGGGGCAGGTCCAGTGACCTGGGGCTGGATCTGATGGTTCTGTTCTGGAATGGACTGTGACTGTTCTGTAGGTCCCTGGGGGTCCTGATTGCCCGGTTGGGCATTGTCTATGGCAGTGGTGTGCGCACCGTCGGCCGGGGTGACGGGCCTCCAGGTTAGAGCGGGTTGTTCCAGCTGGTGGGAGATTGGGTTGACAAAGGTGGTAAGGTTTATGAAATGCGCAACTGATTGCGGGGCCGTGGTCCCTTCGGTCCCCACCGCCTCTGACTGGAGATCTGCCGGCCGGTTGTGCAGCATGGCTGAACCGCTGACTGCATCGAAGGTCACAGTGAGTATGGAGCTGTCCAAGGTGAGAGGTCGATCGCTGGAGGTGAGATGGCTGACTGCGACGGGTTGTAGGCTGCTGAACTGGGTGGGAGCTGGTGTGGTGATGGGGGTCACTGTGATGTTGGTCAAATTGACTGAACTGGAGGGCGAGGGGGCTGGGGGGGCGTTGGGGTCGGTCAACACCACCACCTGTGTGTACATGTAAAAAGATACTATTCAATACAATCAATTAAAGTAGCACTAATCCGAACAAGAACGATTAGGAAAAGTATGAGGGTCTATTTCATGAAGATCTGCACAAACCTGCTGAATGCTCTGCACAGCAGAACTGGTTTCATCTCCCGCGGTGGTGGAGAACTCAGCAGTTTTGGTGGTGAAATCCGTGTATTCTGTGTCTG